>CAUYQG010212831.1:0-13292 GCA_963574415.1 Tarsius wallacei | reverse complement strand
AACCTGCTGGGCTCCGGAGATCCTTCCGCCTCAGGCTTCCTAGTAGCTGGAACTACAGGCGCACGCTACCACACCCGGCTAATTTTTTGATTTATTGTAGAGATGAGGTCTCGCCAAGTTGCCCAGGCGGGTCTCGAACCCCGGGGGCTCAGGCAATCCACTTGCCCTAGCCTCCCAAAGTGCCGGGATTACAGGCTGAGCCACCGAGCCCGGTTATAAATTTATTTTTAAAATGAATATTTCCAACCACAGCTAACATGTTTCTGAGTTTTGCAAATACCCTACATACTGTGTAGTTAACCAAGACCTATTTGTTGGATGCCTCAGTGTGTCAAATTCATTTTCATCCACTTTGCCTGCCTTGCTCTGTCTAAACGAATGAAAACAACTGAAACACGTGTTAATCAAATCTTTGTCCAAACTATTCCAGCTGACTAAATTCAATGCCCCAAAGTCAAGCGGCTTAAATTTCTATCTCAGTTCAGCCACTCACCACCTGAGCAACCTTGGGCAAGTTAGCCCCTCCCAAGTTCAATTTCCCTATTTGCTCAATGGGAGTAAAACCTACATGTTTTGTGAGAATTAGAAAGAAATTGGCAAATCTGCAACCAGCGAGTTACCTCATTTGGGGCAGGATAGGTCTTCATTGTGGGGATTGTTGGGTGCAACGTAGGATGTTTCAAAGCAGTATCAACCCCCCACCTCCAAAGTTGTGACACCCGACCATGTCTCCAGACATTGCCAAGGCTGCCTTAGACCTGTCCCTGTCTCACCTGCTTAACAAATGCCCTGAGCCCTGTTGGTTCCTCTTTTGCGTTACTCTGGAATCAGTTCCCCTTCGTTACTGGCTGGCTTAGCCTCTTAGCCTGCACTTGGGTCAGCAGAATCCCCACGGGACAGCCCCCCTCTTTCAGGCCACCCCTCCATGGGCTACTGGACGGCACAGCAGGGTGAGACACGAAAACATTAGTGTGTGCGCTTTTGCTCCTTAATTTTTCCCTGGTTCCTCCAGCTCAGGCAGGCAGCCACGCCTTTTAGGGCTCTTTCACGTTACTAGTCCAAAAGCAGATGTTGCCTGTGAGACACAAAACATTGTTCTGTTCTTTCTTTTTTTCTTTTTTCTCTTTTCTTGAGTTGGAGTCACATTCTGCTGCCCAGGCTGGAATGCCATGGCACGATCACGGCTCAATGCAGCCTTGACCTCCTGGGCACAGGTGATCCTTCCGCCTCAGCCTCCCAAGTAGCTGGGACTATAGGAGTGTGCCACCATGCTCAGATAATTTTTTAAACATGTTTTGTGGAGATGAGATCTAGGCTATGTTGCTTAGGCTGGACTTGAACTCCAGGGCTCAAGCAATCCTCCCACTTTGGCCTCCCAAAGTGCTGCGATTACAGGTGTGAGTCACAGCATCCGGCCTCTTCTTTTTTTTGCTTTCCATCTTTCATGCCTGCTTGCACCATGGATGAGTAAATGTGCAAGCTCTCTGAATGGGGAGTTGTAGGGTAGTCTCAAGATGAGTAGGACCAGATGAGGAGGGAAGATCTGGCTTGACAAGGGAAGGACAGTGGCCAGACCCGGGGGAAACAGGCACCTACACACCACTCAGTGGCCTCGCCCCGAGGAAGTGGCAGGACCACGAGGGGTGGCTGCCGGTGTCCCTAGGGAGGGAGGACCTGCGGTGGGGACCCCTTGTGCCTCGTGCGTAGCCCGGAAAGCAGCACAGCCTGGGGGCCTGAAGGGCCCTGGGCACAGGGACACCAGCATCTCCATGGTAACAGTGTGCCTGGGCAGCCAGGGCCTGCAGCAACCCCTCCCTCCAGCGCATCCTCGCCGCGTGCCTGAAACCTTTTCCCAGTCCAGGGCAGAGAGAGCCCCAGAGTGATGTTCTTAGTCGCCTGGCTGGATGGGGACTTGCCGTTGGACTTAGTTAGCTTTAATGAAGGAAAAATATGCATAGATATTTTTAGCGGAGGTCTTACTCTGTCACCCAGGCTGGAGTGCAGTGCATGCTCATGCTCATGGCCACCTCAGCCTCTGCCCACTGGGCTCAGGAGATCCTTTTGCCTCAGCCTCTCAATAGCTGGAGCTACAGGCACACGCCACCATGCCCGGCTAATCTTTTGTTTTATTGCAGAGCCGAGGTGTAGCAACAAGCTGGTCTCTACCTCCTGTGCTCAGACAATCCTCCAGCCTCAGCCTCCCAAAGTGTTGGGATTATGGGCGTGAGCTACCACACCCAGCAAGGATCTCCTTTAAGATGTCATTTCTGACCTCCACACCCAACCCAGTTAGACAGCACAGGAGCGGGGAGGGGATACAACATGGGCCACTCCAAGGCCTGGTCACCATCCTCTCCCAGACTGTTAACCCTGGAAGACAGGACTCACTTCCCAGTGCAGGGAGAGGTTCTCCAAGGAGTCTGAGAGACAGAGTCCCACACGTGCCTTGGGGAATTCACCACAGTGCAGCTCAGAGGTGCACAGTTCACCAGGCTAGGGAGATGCAGACACAACATCTGAGCAGTCAGAGCTGGAGAACCAACTTATTAACCTGCAATGAGAGATGTAACAGCTGGGTAGAGCGGACGATCACAGTGGCCTGACAAGGGTTTGCCCTCCTTGCAGCCTGGCCGAGAAGCTCCATTACCTGAGGTTTCTTGGCAATGGTGGGCTCCTACGGGAGCAGTGACTGATGGGCTTGGAACGTGGGGTGGCATCCGTTCTGACAGCTGCCTCCGTGATGTGGCAGAGGACCAAGTCAGGCTGCCTCTCTGGAGCGTGGAGGCTGTGTTCCTCCCTCAGCATGGCCACGGGGTCAGGACTCATGGCCTCCGGTCTCGAACTCCAGCTGCCCTCCTGATGGACACATCGTGTCCTCAGATCATGTCATGCCTTCAGACCAGTCCTCAAGGCACGCACTGCACACCTGGGAGCCTTGGCTCTCCTTCAGATGACTGCCCTTGATTTCATCATGTGTCTTTCTCATTTGCCGCCAAGGACCACCCACACCTGGCACTGAGTAGGCGATCTTAGTAACTGGGTTCTTCTAGGTTTACTTTTCAGAAGGGTATGGGTTAGCAAAGTTGACACTACTTTTGGGGTATTCTAGAGTTGAGCAAATAAGTAACCTGAAGCCAGGTTTCCCACTGCTGCAAATCTGGAAAGGGGAAGTGAGGTTGGAATTGGAGGTGTCAGTACAAACTCTATCTACCGCTCTCTCTCTCTCTCTCTCTCGCTCTCTCTCTCTCTCTAGAAGGAAAGAGAGAGAGAGAGAGATGTACTATATGGTTTTCTTCTTGCTTCTGCTCACTGGGAGGTCCTAGGCGTAATGACATCCCAGTAGCAAGGAGCATACCTGACATCCTGATCCGGGAGTATCAGACCCCACTGAAAGGAACCAGGGCTCCTTGGAGAAGTGGCTGATCCCAGGACTGATGAAGGGAAGGGACAAGGTGAGCCCGGAACATCTTGTTGTGCCAGAAAATAAGGAAGGGCTCTGATGATGACGGGGACGTGTCCCGAGAAGACAGGAGCCTGTTTGAAGTGGTTCCTGTGGCCAGGTCTAAAACAATTTGAGCATCAAAAGAAATAATGATGGAACTGGTTGAACTGACCATAACTCGCTGAATACAATAAGAATCTCTGAGTCTGCAAGGATGTAAATCAACCAATAAATAAATAGGGAAGCTCTTCTTTAGAGCCGAGGGCCAGCCAGTAAAAGTAGAAGGAGGGAATCCTAAAATCCCTGTGGGGAACCGTCACAATGACAGGCAGTTCAGGCAAGGGTCATTGATGATGCTAAATCTAGTGGGTGGTGGTCCGATGAGAAACAGGATATCCATTTGGTCTCAGCGTGTCTCCCCACAAGACACTTACTCATGACAGGGGAAAAGATCGTTACTCTACACGAAGAAACTTGGCAGACAGCACTTTGACCAAGTGATTAACGTGAACATCATCAGTCACGGAACAAGCGGTCATCCTGCACCTCTTGATATAAGGTGCTGAAGGCACACCATCCCTTCTGGGTATTCCTGCCCAAAACATATAACCTGAATCTAGCCACAAGAAAACATCACATCTTGGCCAGAGGTAATGGCTCATACTTGTAATCCCAGTGCTTTGAGAGACCGAGGCAGGAAGATTACTTGAGCCCAGGAGTTTAAGACCAGCTAGGGTATCGTGTCTCTACCAAAGAGAGAGAGAGAGAGAGAGAGAGACAGAGAGAGAGAGAGAGACAGAGAGAGAGAGAGGAAGAAAATATCAGATCCACCCAAATTGAGGAATAATCTACAAATTCTCTTCAAATGTCAAGGTCGGCCAGGCGCGGTGGCTCAGCCTGTCATCCCAGCACTTTGGGAGGCCAAGGCGAGAGGATTGCCTGAGCCCGCGGGTTACCGCCCAGGCAACTTGCCGAGGCCTCGTCTCTACAATAAATCAAAAATTAGCCAGATGTGGTAGCGCGCGCCTGTAGTTCCAGCTATTTGGAAGGCTGAGGCAGAAGGATTGCCTGAGCCCAGCAGGATGAGGCTGAGGTGGCCAGGAGCGTGCCACTGCCCTCCAGCCTGGGTGACAGAGTGAGACTCCAACTCAAAAAAAAAAAAAAGTCAAGGTCATGAAAACAAAGACAGACTAAGGAATTGTTCAGACTAAAGGAGACTAAAGAGACATGACAACTAAATACAACATGTAGATGGACTGGGTTCTGGACTAGAAAATAATTTGGGGGGCAACCCCTTTGGGTACCCTCCCACTGTGGGAGCTTTTCTGTTCTCTCAATAAACACTGCTTTCTCACTTAAAAAAAAAAAAATAGAAATAAATAAGAAAATAATGTTGCTGGGCTCGGTGGCTCAGCCTGTAATCCCACATTTTGGGAGGCTGAGGTGAGTGGATTGCCTGAGCCCGTGGGTTTGCGACCCGCCTGGGCAACTTGGCGAGACCTCATCTCTACAATAAATCAAAAAATTAGCCAGGCATGGTAGCGCTTGCCTGTAGTTTCGGCTACTTGGAAGGCTGAGGCAGAAGGATCGCCGGAGCCCAGCGGGTCGAGGCTGGGTGATGGAGTGAGACTCCAACTCAAAAAAAAAAAAAAGAAAAGAAAAGAATGTTGGTGGTCTATAAAGGTTATTACAGGAATAATTGGGAACATTTGAATACAGTCTGAAGAGTAGTTAGTACTAGTATTATTTAATGTTAACTTCCTGATTTTGACAGCTATATCATGGTTATATGAGAATATGTTTGTTTTTTTAAGGTCATGCACACTGAAGTACTTAGAAATAAAAGTGCCTTGGCTGGGCATGGTGGCTCACATTTGTAATCCCAGCACTTTGGGAGACCAAGGTAGGAGGATCACTTGAGGCCAGGAGTTCAAGACTGGCCTGGGCCACCTTATTTCTTAAAATGAAATCCTGTCTCATAAAACAAACAAACAAAAAATGTTTTTAAAGTGCATCATATTTGCAGTTTTCAAAGGTTCAAATATATAGATACAGAGAAAGAGTAAGTATGAGAGAAATGATAAAGTTCATTGGTAAAATGTTAATGTTTGGAGGAACTGTAAAACATGGAAATTCTTTGTACTGTTCTTGTAACTTTTCTGTAAGTCTGAAATTAAGACAAATTAAAATAAAGGTTTGCAAGCTAAAGGTATGAAGAATTATCTGCATGTACTGGGGAATTAGCAGGCATTCAGTGTGCGGTAGTTATTATTGGAAAAGGGGACATTTTGTGGGGGCCATGAGCTGTCCATTAACTAGAGGTATTAGAATGTGCTAGGCCAGGGCATTTCAAACATTCATATGCACGAGAATTGCCTGGGAGTCTTGTTCAATACACATTCTGGTGCAGATCTGGCTGGGGATTGAGACTCTGAAATGAATTAATATTTTGCAAAGAACTGATATGACATGAAATTGATATGAGATGCTGAGGACACACCATCCCTTCTGGGTATTTCTGTCCAAAACATACCTGAATCTAACTACAAAAAAAATCACATTTTGCCTGGGCGTGGTGGTTCACACTTATACTCCCAGTGCTTTGGGAGGATTACCAAAGTGCCAAAGTGGTAGGATTACTTGAGCCCAGGAATTCAAGACTGGCCAGGCTAACAGCGAGACCTCATCTTCACAACACTCCCAGGTGATGCTGATGCTGCCTTTCTGTAGAACACCCTTTGGATAGAAAGGGAGTAGATACCACTGGGATTTAGACCAGGGTTCCCAAGCCTGCTGCACATCGGGGCCACAGGAGGGGCTGGCGTTCACGGGTCTTCTCGGGTGATTCTAGTGTGCTGCCAACGTTAAACCTTTCCAGGGATCCTGCATCACCCCAGATGCAGCCTTACTCCACCCTCTACTCAGAAACCAGACAAGCCTTCCACTCCTCCACGGTGCAAGACGCCTGCCTGTAAGCTGGGTTCCAACTCCTCACCTGGGCAGCAAGCCCTCTGTATTGTGGCCAAAAGCTCTTCCAGCTTCTCCCCCCGGCTCACCCTTTGATTTCTGGCTCCCCAGAAAGCAGCAGCTCACGACCCTGCAGCGCAGGTCCCACCTGCACGCGTGTGTGCTTGTGATCGTGCTCACACCCACGCAGCACCTGTCTTAGTTTCACTCGGCCTCCAGGTAAGAAGTACCATGTGGTTTCTTCCTCCAGGGGTCCATGCTTCGGGCGCCGTGGATCCCTCCCCTTGCCAGGCCCACTCAGGGTGCTCACCTTCCTCTGGAAGAGGTGAAGGGCTGAGAGCCGGAGGGGTCGGGCAAAGAGGCTCAGGCAAGCATCCCATCCGCCATCACCCAGGACAGGGCTCAGTTCCCTGCGGTATGTGGGGAAGAGCAGGGAGGGGATGGCTTGCCTGTGGCCCTGGAATTCTGGCCACCCAATTCCTCGGTTCCCTCCCCACCTCCCCACCCCCTGCTCACCCACTCTGCACCCTCCCTCCTTCCACCCAGCACGAGGCTGAGATCTAAGGGACCTAGAGGAAAATAGGTCACAGGGAGGCACCACCTGGGCCGTTCCCTCAGGTGAGGGCCTGGCCTAGGAAAGCAGCCACATGTGCTGGGCCCGCAGACGGAAAGGGGACACAGGGCCTGGGGGGCCGCTGGGGACCACCTCCTTCTCCAGTTCTCCCAGCCCCCTCTCCAGGCCTTCTGACCCCGCACCTGCCCTTTCCTCCGTGTGCCCTGCGGCTGGCGGAGCTAATTCCAGTTAAGATGCTTGGCTGCCCAGGGATGGGGATTCAGTAAACCCTGGGGATCAGGGGCTGAGCCGTGCCTCGGTTTCTAGGGGAATCACAGCTGGATGCTGAGGGAGGAGAGGGTCAGGGAGGGCCAACTGATCCAGACCCAGGGGTCTTCAAGAAGTCCAGGGCCCTCCCTCTCACCTCCCCTTCAGACTATTTCTCTCCCCCTCAGGAGCTGTCCAGGTGGAAACTTCCAGAAGAGGCTCATTCCACACTGGAGGCGAAAATGGTCCTTCATGCCTCCCCTCCAAGAGGTTCTCAAAGTCCTGTTCTCCAGTCTCCCCGCAGGTCTCGGATGTCTAAGTCTCTGGCCTTGGGTCAGTCTTTCTGGGCCTAAGGTCAGCTTGGCGGCTGGGGTTGTCCTCGCCCAAGAGTGGCTCCCCTGGTGCTTGTCAGGGAGGCCTGAGGTCTGCTCATCTATGGAGATCTCTGTCCACTCAGCATCTCCCTTTGGGCAGGAAGTTTCTCAGCCCTGCTGAGTTTCAGAGGAAGAGGCAGGAACTTTGAAGCAAACATGAAGTGGCCCCTAAAAGAGATGAACACCCCATCCTGGATCTGGGAATGTCCTCCCCTTCATCAGGACTCCAGTTTCAGGCTCCCTTCCAGGTCCCTCCAGGAAGAGGCCATTCATGAGCTGGAGCCCCCAACGCTCCCCGAAGCTGGCGGAGCCCCCCACTGCCACCGCTCGCCCCATGCTCCAGAGTGCCCTCGGGGGCTGCCCCACGCAGGCCAACACCTGTCTCCTGGCCTTGCTTTCTGCCTCACCTCAAAGTTCTGGCTCCCAGAACTATGTTCTTGGCAGATACTTTCCCGTTTGTTCATAATAACCATAATTTTCCAATCCCCAATCGACTGACATATAACTTATGTAAGTTGGGTGTAAAGGGAAATTTGGATGCTGACCTATTACAGATTTGAAAAATTAGAGAAACTATGACTAGATTTGAAATGATGAGAGGAATTATGGAGCGAAGTCGTCAAAATATTTTAAATATCCAAGATACATAGTCACTGTATTTGCTCTCTCCTATCTCCAGGCTAGACACTCAGTCAACACCTGAATCTTTATCTTTGACAATGACTCTCTGTTTTCCCCACCCTCACACAGCCCATGCATCCCCAATCAACACATTACGTTGCTTTTCCATGAATCAATCTTTATTGGTCTTTGAAGCAGTTGAATGACTGGCACAGGCTCTATGGGTTTCAAAGCAAATGACAGAAGAAAAACACCACTGCACAAGTGGGAAGATTCAGGGATCTCAGCGCAACTGGACCTCAGGACCCTGTGGCCAGGACCCACCCCAGCTGAGACAGGTTTCGTGGGCCTGAAGTTGACCAAGTCACACCTTAGGTGGTCTGAAGGGACACCCCAGTCTCTCAAAGACAAACACTTCTAGCTTCTTTGAAAGCTCTTCCAACCTCCCAGTCTTGGCCACCAGTAACAGCTTGATGAGCATGGGGACCCGATCCTACTAAGCCAGCCTGCTCTCTCTCCCACGAGCCTTTTCAGGAGAAGCCTCCCCCACCAGGGGCAGATTGAGGCCCCTGCAGAGGGAGGGGGAGGGGAAAGCAAGAGTTGGTTGAGAGGGTCAGCCAAGCCCAGTGGCTGCCCTGAGGATAGGCACCCCCCACAAAGGCGGGTCTTCCCCCCAGTATCCGGGAGGCCAGGAAACAGGGCTTCTCAGTGGAAGGGCTCCTGCCGCCCCTCCTCTGAGGGCTCTTCCTCAATGAGCTCCAGGTCAAACTCATCCTCCAAGGATCCTCCCACCGGCAGAAGGCGGAACTTCTTCCCTTTCAGGGTGCACGTGCGGTGCTCGAAGTCCAGGACGGCGTTATGGTCCTGGAGCACGTCGGTGCCGATGATGGCTTCTTCAGCGCTTGCGTTGGCCACTAGGAACTGCGCCTTCAGCTTCATCTTGCCCAGGGACATTGCTGTGTCCCAGACGCCCAGGATCTTCATCTCAGCCCCGTTGGCCACCTTCACCACATTCTCAAAGGGCCGCAGGGTGTCCAGGTCGCCATCAGTGACCTCCTCCCACAGGCTTGGATGGACCACGGAGACCTGGGCCCCAGAGTCCACCAGGAACCTCACGGGCACTTTGCCAATTTTCCCCTTGAGATAGTAGCCCTTACCCATGCTGTTGGCAAAGACGATCTCTTTGGGCAGGTGGCTGGACGCGGCCTCGGGGTTCCCGAACGCCTTCAGGAGGGTCTCCTTCACAATCCCATAGTCTCCCTGATCCTGAGGACTGAGCCCACCATAGACTTCCAGGGCGTCTCCCCGTAGGGACTCCTTCAGGAACCTGAGCTTGCTGACGTGGTCCCAATTGTTGAGGTCGTTGATGACCTCAAAGCGGTGCAGCCAGAGGCTTGGGGCGACATTGGCACCATCAAAATGCTCTGGGACGAAGGCATGCTGCCGGCGGCCTTCCTCACTCCTGGCTCCACTCTCAGCCATCCCTCTGCTCCCTTCTGGAACTTCAGCAGCAACCCACACCAAGAAGAGAAAGCCACAGAGCAGTGTCGGCGCAATCACGCTGGACAACGAGGCCTCTCTCAGCAGAGTGCTGTTGACTTGCCCGGCCTCGGACAAGCAGTGAGAGCAGACCTTGTCTGACTGACTGCAGGGTGCAGAGGCCAGCACTGCTGTGGCCTGCTTGTGCTGCAGAGGCTTTATGATGCCTAGCTTGGGCCCCCGGGCTCCCCATTCTCCTTTGTTCTGGAAGCTCCGCCCCTCCTCACCCCGCCCTCCTGGCAGCATCCAGCCCGACAAGCAGGATGGGTGCCTCCCTCATCCAGCCCACATCCCAAGTCTCAGTCGGAGGGGGCATACCCCTCCCCAGCCTGTGTCCCAGAATAACAGATGAGGACCCGGAGGATATGATGGCATGCAAGTGTTTGTCGTCAGTTGGAGAAGGGAGGAGGAGGCAGGGACCAGAGGCCCATCTGCTTTCAGACCAGAGAAGCTCTTGTTGGCTTCGCCCCCAAGTGACAACTTGGAGTGGTCGACCTAAAGGCGCAGGAAAGATTTCCTGCAGAGGGAAGTAGAGGGTCCCAGAATTAAGAATGTGCAGAAATCCTCTTTTTAAGGGAGGACACGCACACGCACACGCACACAATCATTTGGTATGAACTCAATCACTGCAGTAATTTTCCCTCATTGATCACCCTTGATTCAGAGTCATGGGGGTGGCTGCCCTCCTCTGGGCGGGCCCCGCCCCATCCTGGACTCTACGTGTGATATCACCTGTCTGCCCAGCCCCTCTCGATTTCCAGGAACCCTGTAGCCTTTACCTACCCCCACCCCCAAGCCTGATCATTTGTGGGAAGAGCAAGAGGGGGATTTCACTCCTTTTTGTACTGAAGGGCAGCGTTTGCCATGTGGGTGGTGCCGGTGGTGAGGGCCCGTGTGACCCTGCGGTGCTGGGGGCGAAGGGCTGCTCTAGGTCCTGCAGATGCCTACAGAGAGGATCTGTGAGTCCCGTGGCTGGAGGCCTGACTTGGGCCTGTGCAGGGGCTGGTGAAGGGACCCACTTTTAGGGCCCCGTTCAAATAGCACCTCCCCCGTGGAGCCTTCTGCCCGGTCTCTAGCACAGATACCCACTCTGGGTGAACGGGTTCTGCAGTGTGCTCTGGTGATTTGTTCGCAAGTCTGTCTCCTGCTGTGAACCAGAGTCTGGGGCTCACAGTCCTGGCATGTGTGGCTGTCTCCAGCCCCCAGAGAGACTTCCTCTCTGGGTGCTCTCTGCTGGGCTCCAGGCCTGGCCGTGTGCTGTCGCCAGGCAGGAGCGATTAAGGATGGGAGAGGAGGAAGATTCCGCGGCACACCTGTGACTCTGGAGCTGTTTTTCCTGGCCGAGATCCTGTCCCACTCTGGTTGCTTGTGCTGTCCATTGCCTAGTGCCTGGCTGACTCCCAGAGGTCCCCTTCCTCTGGATGGCCCTGGGTCCCTAACCCTGCTGCAAGACAGCTGCGGTCTCCAGCCCTTCCACCTGACACAATGAGCCAGCGAAGAGGCAGTTGGATCCACACCTCTCATCACAGCTGCCTGGCTGAGGTGGGGCCGTCGTGGCATTCCAGGAGCCCACGGGAGGGGGAAGTGGGGTTGATGGGAAGGTGTTGAGGGCAGGTGTCTCCCTGAGAAGATTGCACAGTGAAAAATCTCTGTCCAGAGAAATGGCCCAGCCACACACAAGAGCAGGAAATTCCTTCTGCAGGCGACCTTTTGTGGATAAACCCCAGCCACTGGGTGGGTGTTAGTCCGCAGCCCAAGGAATTGACTCCGTGGTTTCCCCACTCCCTGGTATTTATGCTCCATATACCTGGTCCCCTGAAAGTGGAAATGAGTGAGGAGGAAAGAGACAGGGTGGCTCGTCAGCTGACAAGAAACAACTGCCAGGTGCCCCAAACTGGCCTTTCCAACCACAGTGGTAGACGTTGCAATCAGATCTCTCCCAGACTAGAAACAGGTGGGACTTCATTGGATGGGGTTTGGTGCTCACTTTGGCAAAGTCATTCCACATCCACTCCCTCTGCGAACATCACGACAGCATGTGAGGCAGACGAGTGCCTGGTCTCAGCACTCTGAAGCCCCCAGGGCCTTTAAGTGGCTGCAGGTCCCAGGCTATCCAGTTGCTGGATAAAGGCAATTTGCAAAGGCAGGAAAGCAGAATGCTGGGCTCAGCGAGGCAGACCCTGGGCGCTGGGGTCAGTGTTCTTGTTTGGCAAGAGCGGCTTCCTCAATATTCAGGACATTTGGCAGCCAGTGGTTAGACTAATGGGCACTTGAAGTCAGACTTGGTGGGAATATTAACACCAGTGAAACTGGCAAATACTAAATTAGGACGTCCCCCCTCTGGAAAACCAGTTTATCATCATCACACCACTCTACGGGGCTCAATTACACAATTCCATCTGGGACCTCCATGACAAGCACAGAGGGTCTCGTGGTTACTATGGGAGCTGGAAGGGGCCAGGGTCAACCCTTGGTCCATCTCTGGCTGGGATCAGGAACATGGGGAAGGTAAGTCCTCAGGTTCCCTTAACCCTTGGAAGATACCTGTACCTAGAACACCCCGGAAGCACTCAGGGACCTTGGAGTGGCTGCGCTCATGGTGCCCTGATGAGCTAAGCCAGCTCGGGCAGGCCAGGTGCCATGGGCTCCTCCCAGAACCTAGGAAATGGCAGCTAATTATTGACAAGTATAGGTATTGGGGTGGAACACCCTTATTATTACCCATTAGCATCTCCTGAGTGTGCTCAGAAGCAGGCACACTCTACTTAACCTCAGAGGAGCAAAGCAGGACAATAAACAGGAAGGACTTAGGGAATCCCCACCCTCCACGCCCCCCTCCTGAGAGTTCTGGACCACGCGAGCTCGGCTAGCCCAGTTCCTGCTTCCGCGCCCTGGTTCCCTCGGCCGCTTCTCCTCAGAAGTTGGCAAATCGATACAGGCCCAGGACGAGGCCCATCCATGGGCCCTCGGTGGGCAGTGGAGATGCCCCATGCGCTCCAGTCTGCTCCTGCTGCCTGGTGGGGACCCAGTGGGGACTTGGAGAGGGACCTGAAGTCCTGCCAGTCGGCGTGCGGGGCTGGGAGCAGACCCCATCTTCTGAGGACGTCATTTTTTGAGCAAGAAGCCAAAGACAGGAGACACCTAACAGACTGTGGTGCCCCTAGTGAGGCCCTGCCTGGAAGATGAGGAGGGTCGGGAAGAGGCAGGACAAGCCCTCGCAATGCACAGGCACTTCAGGCTCCCACATCTCCACTTCAGGCCGCCTCAGTCGATTCCCCACACCCACACCGCTGAGGTCAAGGCTACTCTGGGGAGCACATGGAGAGAGGGCAAAGGGGACCCAAGGACCTTCCGGGGCGCATGGGAAGCTTGAAGGGGGACAAGAAGATGCACTCTCTCCAACCAGGGCCAGCTTCACGGGCCTGTGACTCTCCACGCTCAGAAAGGCCTCAGCCTGATCTGATGCTCTTATTGCTGCCTTGAAATGTCTGACAGTTTTTTCTTTGTTTGAGTCAGAGTCCCACTGTCA
>CAUYQG010212830.1:52-25083 GCA_963574415.1 Tarsius wallacei | reverse complement strand
ATATACCCTGAAGAACACAAATCACTCTATAAAAAAGATACCTGCACACGTATGTTTATCGCAGCATTGTTCACAATAGCAAGAACCTGGAAGCAGCCATGCTGTCCATCAAAAGAGGACTGGATTAAAAAAATATGGTATATATACACAATGGAATACTACGCACCCATAAAAAAGCACGAAATCATGAATTTCACAGCAACCTGGATGGAACTAGAGTCCATAATACTGAGTGACCTCTCACAAAAACTAAAACTAAGTATCACATGTTCTCACTCATATAGTAGACCTTGATCATCCAACGTATTACCACAAGAAAATGACTGACTGTGGTGGGAAACTGGGGGGAGGGAGGGTGAGGGGGATGGTATTAATGGTGGTGGGTATCTATCTGCGGATGGGGAGACACCTCTTATCAACAAGGGTACCTGAACGAAATATTTTTGTATGCCTAACCCCTAACTGTACCCCACAATAACATAATAAAATAAAAAAAGAAAAAAAGAAAAAAAAAAAAAAGAAAATCAGTAGCAATGAATACTAACCAGTAGTGTCCTCTTGAACAGCTGCTAGAATCCAAACTATAGAACAAAGAGAAAAATGTCAATGGATATTAGAACATCTATTGATTTTTATTTTGCCTGTGATATAGAAACAAACAGATAACAAAAATTAGAACATTAAAGTCAAAGCGTCCTAAGTTTCTGAAATGATTCAAGGATAAAACATCAAAAATTAACAAGATTCCGATTTGGGATCCTTTGATAGAATGGAAGCTTGAACATAATTTTTAATTTAATCTATCAGACAGCTATTTTGATTTACTTGGCAGAGATTAAAAACCTAGTCACCACATAGATGTTTCAGAGCCACACAGTCATCAAATAAACGTGATCAGCTTTAACCTAGTAGAGCTGCCTTCTGACTTTCTTCTTCTTGTATTATCTTCCAGAGTTGAGTTCATACCTATCACTTGTAATCTAGATTTTTATTAATAATATAAAAGACTTTCCAAGAAACCTTAAGAGCTCTTTGACTGAGTCCACACAGAGCTATTAAATTGTCATTTTACTTTATCTTTATTAATACAAAGTTGATGTGAAGCTATGGGAGCTCTTCTGCAATCAAGCATAATATAAATATTATATCTACAAAATAAAGGGCTATTTCAGAAATGTTCAGCTAATACCAGTTTAGAAATTTAAACCTAATCCTTTGCATTGTAAAATCTGGATAAAGAGACACTATTATTAAAAACCAAAGTTTCCAGGTGTTTCAGAGGCTCAAGAAACTAAGGATTCAGAGCTTTTAATAGCTTACAACTTGACCTTCACAGATATTTGATCTAAAAAGAAGAGGTCGAACAATTTGTGAAATCTACATTTTCAGGTTTGCAGTATTAGAAAAGCCATGAGAATTCTTCCTTGAATCAAATCACTTTTCTTTTCAAATGCATTGAATGTAAGCAACTTGCTTATAGGTATAGAGAGTGCTGTTAAAAAATCAGAAGAAAAAAAAATGTATGTTCCCTATTATAAGTTGATCAGATTGTTTTCTATTGTCTCCCTCTATTTTATAAAATATAGAATAAATAAAACCTCTCTTACAAATACCACCACTCAGAAATCCTAATAACAAACATAAATTGAGTTTGACAAAGGAGGGATTGAAAAAATACTATCATAATTTTTTTTAATTTCACATAAGATTTTCTAAAAGCTAAAGAAATAAGATTTCTTAGCTAGGAAGTTATTAAGTATGAAATAAGTTCATCTTAATCATTTTTTAAATGAAATTAGGTGTCAACATTTTCCAGAGGAAATTTTTTCTTTACAAGATACCAGTAGTTCATTGGATCTGACTCATATGGATCAATGGTTTTCTCTAAATATTTTAGTTTTTCTATTTGTCTTTTTAAAATTAGAGACGCTTTTGTGGTAGCAATCTAAGTTTACTCTTCTACTCATACTTTTCTTGTATAAAAAAGTATCAGAATAAAATAGAAAAGATTTAAGAGTAGAGGCAATAAAAAGGAGTAAACCACACTTAATCTGTTTTCAATTACTGCAAGCCTCTTTAAAGGGTAATTATTAGAAGTAAGATCACATAAATTTTTTAAAAGAATTCACTGTGCTTCATTTGACAAAAAGCTTTAAGGTTTACCAGGAACTCAAAGACATATGTTCTATAAGATTAAAAACAAGTGGTAAGTGTTTCTGTGGCACTATAAATGACCTGTTTAAAAGAAAAAAAAAAAGACGATAAAAGAGAAAAATAAAATACCACCAGGCGATGAGTTTGAGCAATGGACTCTTAGAAAAAGAAAAATCAAACTCTCATTAGAACTATAAATTGAGATGCTACATTATTTATTTTCTGTACAACCACATATAAATATGAGCTGCTGTTTATAAGTGGGTGGTTCCATAGTGAGGCCATATAATGTGCAAAGATATTTAAGCAATTTATCAGTAATATTAAGAAATATTATTTAATGTGCTGCAAAATACTATAAATTGTACATGGTAATGTGCTTATAAATTGGACTTAGAATAATAATCTGTGGACTAATGGGGCAATGACTTTCTAAGGAAAGGAGAGTACTGTGATAAACTCCATCAGTCTTAAGACCATTCTGTATCTGTCTCTGCAGAGAGCTTAATATCCACTACTTTAAAAATTATGTGTACAACCTTGCAAGCAGGAAAGAAAAGCTGCAAACACTAAATAAAGTTTGGAATTTATACTATAAAAATGAAAGACACAGCTCCTTAGTCAAATCAAGAGGTGGGAAGTTTTCAGGGTATTCTCAATGGTGAGCCCAGCAGTCAAGATAGCCAATCACATTATGTCTCTTTCCTAAGGGAAAAAAAAAATCCACTGTATGCCTTTTATATTTTTTCCCCTCCCCATCCTAATTTACTTGAGAAATCTCTCACCTAAGCAGCTTTGTTTTTTGTTTGTTTGTTTTGAGTTAGAGTCTCACTCTGTGGCCCAGGCTGGAGTGTAGTGGCACTCTCACGGCCACCACAGCCTCGACCTATTGGTCTCAGGTTATCCCTCCACCTCAGGCTTCCAAGTAGCAGGAACTACAGGCATGTGCCATCATGCCTTTTTTAAAAATTTATTATAGAGATGAGGTCTTGCCAATTTGCCCAGGTTGGTCTTGAACCCATGAGCTCAGGCAGTCCTCTTACCTCAGCCTCCCAAAGTGCTGGGATTATAGGTGTGAGCCACTGCACCCAGCAGCCTAAGTGGTTTTTAATAATTTTGTGTTGATGATTATTTTCACAGTGGCATCTTCCCAATGAGTTGCTAACAAAAGCTATAGGGAGAAAGACATGCTTAGAAGGTACAGAATGTCACTGTTACAGCACACAAAGCCATGGAAAGAATAGGTGATCAGGGAAGATTTTATGCAGAATTTACTCTCAGTGCTATATGCTCCCTCCACTTAATCCACATTTATTTGAAAATCCTCTATACTAGGAGGGAAGCTTTTTATTTTTATTTTTATTTTTTCCTCTTCTTTCTTAAGAAAAAAAAAAGATTATAGGCTATTATTCTTACACCTTTGGGTTCTTCCAAATTAAAAAAAAAATTAAATGAAAATACACTTTAATGTCTAAGGTCTGAGGGGGGAAAGACAGAGAAACAGAGAAACAGAGGTAAAAGAAAGCTTTCAGAACATAAATACTGATAAAAACATGGGATCGGAGGGAGTGAAACCTACTTAGTAAGCACTGAATATAAGTATTGGGTAATCTTCTTTGTAACTTTCATATTCAGGTAAATTTTCATGTTCTAAGACATTGAAATTCTTGGGAACTCCGTAGGACAATATACCAAATGTCATACTTCGGTGAGTTATTTACATGTACAAAGCTAATAATAGTATTCACCAGTGTTACCTAGAAAATGAAATATGTTACCAAATTAAGACTGACCATGGTAGAATTCCAGATGAAATTGCTAGAGGACTGCTATTATATGAAATAGATTGTTGACTGTATTTTACTTTGAACACCAGTTCTGAAGGCAGGGACTTGGAGCCAAAGCCCGTTTAAATCTGCCTGGGCAGTAAAATTTGGACTATGTAATTCAACAGGTTTTATTGTCCTCCACTCACATTGCAAGCTGAATAAAATAAATTTTATTGGAGTGAATCTCCTTTCCCCTGGCTTTATGATTTCACTTAGAGGACATCAAATTAGTGTAACTCTCTTGTCCCTCCTTCATTCACTCTTTCCTAGGAGGGAAGTAGATTTTCTCCTTGGTGAGTTTGAGAGCAGACTCTGAGAATGACTAACTCCATCTGTTATTTTCCTTTTATTTCCTAAGACTCTTCGGGCCATGGATAGAATTTTCTCTGGTGTGCTCCAAGCTTAAAAAAAAAGAAAATGTTTATCAGAAAAAGAGCTTTGCTTCTGCATAGAAAAACTGGGAATTATCCAACACTGCCTTGGATAAAACTATTTGTGTAGTTCAGTATTACAAAGCAATTCAGGTCACACAGTTAAGCTATGTTCTTGAACATCTCTAAAGAAATAAAGCTGCATTTTTTTTCATTTATCTGTCTCCCTGTTTATTGATGAAATTTATTAAGAACTTATGTAAGAAATAAAGGGATGTTTTGATATTTTCTCAAACTCCAGTTAAAGTACTATCTTAAAATTAATTCAAATGGTCATAGACTGAGAAAAAAGAAACTGGGTACCTAAGAGTCTAATCAAGGTGATATTTAATATCATACCTATACTTTTTAAAGAAAGAATATCATTTTTTAAAAAAATAAGAGCTATTTATGAATGAAAGTTAAGATGATGATGTCTGTAGTTCCATTTGCTTGCTCACTATGAAAAATTTAAAATCTTTCTGTTTAAAAATATCTCCTCCTTTAATAAAGTCACTTTCGTAAGAAGGGTGTTTAGAATTGAATGAACATGAAAACAGGGGAAGTAGATGACATAGAAACATTGATTTGTTATAGTACTATTTCCAATGAGTTCTCAGAGGCAACCATATCTCTATTTCCAAGATTCCGGTTATCACAGCAAACCAGATGTGGAACCAAAGTGCCAGATTTATTCAAACTTAACAGGTGTGTCTCCAAAATGATGGGGCATGTGGATCAACTGCAGAATTGGCCATGTGACCGAGCTAATTCAGAAGGTGTCTAATAGACATGGTCCTGCCCTTTAGCAGGGCCATGAAACAGAGAACATTGAAACAGAGAAATAGGGACATTAGGTGAACAAATATGCCTTGAAATTTTCTGCAATTCAGAAATACTTTCTTTAATAACTTTAAAAATTTCAAAGCATGTAGATCTCTCAAGGAAAATTGTGACATAACCATGAAAAAAATCAGAGTAAGACTAATAATAGTTATAATCAGACAACAGTTTAGCAGCACAAGAAAAAAAATAATAATCAGGTAAGTTTTCTATTTTAAGAAAATTATAGATGCATTTTTTATATACTGCAAAGTAAAAACTTGGCTTTGAGTGAAGACTCAGCAATCTATACCTGTTAAATAATCAATACATTAAAATGATTTCATACTAATTATTTTATGCTGAGCATATATGCCATGGGTAAATAATTAAACTATGAAGTTCATGTAACTTCAAAATAAACTACTTATGTAGTAAGAGACTGATAATTGTTAATTCTTTGGGGAAAATAACATATAAATATTTATTCAATATATAGTGTGAGAGTTTTGTTGAACATAGAGGAAAAATTAACTCATTACAAAGACAGAAAAAAAGCTGGCAGGAAATTCCATGTGGACTAAATTATAACAAATAATTTAGAGAAGAAATCTGATTACAAGTGTAAATTCAACAGACAAAGAGACTAGAGGCAGGTAGATAAGAGGCTCTTATAGTCTTCCATGATGAGATAATAAGGGTCTAGTGATGGTGGAAGGAAAATTTAGGAAAAAGGTTAAGGAGATATTTTAAAGGAAGATTTAACACAGCATGACTGGACAATTATATAGAAGGGAAAATCAAAGATAACATGAATAGAAATTACTTGGTTTGAGATAGAAATAATAAACATGATTTACTGAGTGGGATTAAATACTCCAGTAGTTTAAATGATCTAAGAAGTTTTTATCCAATATTTTCAGGTGATTTTCCTAATGTTTACATTCTGTCATTCATGACCATTGAAGACAGATTTACATATTCTGACTTCTCCACAACCTCTATCATTATACTATAATAAAAATTTACATTTCCTAAGGTTATGAAAAAATAAATTCATAAATTTTATTTAAAATTTTCAAAAATATAAAATGATAATTATACAATAGCTATTGCTTATATGTCATTTGTGTGTATGGCAATGTTTTCTACAGGTTTTGCATAAATTAATTTCCTTACTCCTCCAAACAATCTGTGAGGTAGGTACTATTATTAGCCTCATTTACAGATAGATGAAGAAACAGAGTCATATAAAGTAGTTCAGTAACTAGGCACTTGTTCCAAGTCCAAGAGCTAGTAAGTGGCAGAGATAAGATTTGAACACACATGATCTAGCTCCAGCATCCACGTTCTTAATCACAACAGTATGCTTGTTTTTAGCTAGTATTTCACCTGAAAAATATCCAATAGTGTTTCACTGAGCACAGCTGTACAAATCCAAAAATATGCAAAATTCAGTACAACTCCTTCTCATAAATAGCAGAGGGAAAATGTAATAGAAAAAATACTGTTCATAATAGCAATGAACCTATAACAAGAAACTTAATAAGAAACATGTAAAAAAATGCAGACAATTATAAAATTGTTTTAGTTAGTTTGGATTGCTATAACAAAATACCACAAACTAAGTGGCTTAAGCAACAAACATTTATTTTTAATAGTTTTGGAAGTTGAAATTCTGACACCAGAGTAAGATTCGGGTCACATTCTTCATGAGGTTCCTCTTCCTGGTTTTATTCCTGGTTTACAGGCAGTCATGTTATTGCTGTGTTCTCCCAAAGTAGAAAGAAAGCTCAGTAGCTCTTTGCCCACTTATAAGGGCATGAATCCAGGTCATGTCTTCATGACTTATTTCCAAAACTCCTACCTTCAAATACCACCAAATTGAGATCAGGATTTTAAAATATGAATTTGATGGTACAGAAATATTCAGTCCTTTGTCAAAATTATAATAAAACATATAAAATATAATGAATTTCATACTTTAAAATGCCAATTTTTCTCCATGTAAATCTATAAGTTTCATTCAATGTCAACAAAAATTCTAAAATAATTTTTTACAGAATTTGAAATGTTATTAAAAATTCATACAAATGAATAATAACACCAGAGATACTAACATGATTCTAAAAAATAAACAAGAAAGAAAAATTATCCTACCAGCTATCAAAGCTTATTATACAGCTTAAATTAAAAGAGTGATGATGAACTTTAAACAAAAATGCAAAGCAAATTCCACACTTAATAACAGAAATAGTTGAAATAATGGTGAGAGAGAGGAATAGAGAAAGAATAAGTATGTATAAATCTTAAACTGGGCAATTTTTTTAATCAAAAAAGGATTACGATAATAATTTTAATTATTTATTATTTGACATGTATATATTCTTGTGTTAATAAGTTATGTGTGCACATTTTATAATAAATTTTTACCTAGTTAAAAGTAATAAAACATTAAAAAATACTGTATTTGATACAGAAAATGGCAAATAAATCAACAGAAAAAATAGATCACAGATTAATGCTAAGATGAAAATATAAAATATAATAAGACATTCAGATTATTCAATAAATGTTTTTTATTCAACTGCATTGCCATATAGGAAAAATTATATCAGATACCTGAATACACTACAAACAAATAAATTTTTGAGAGTAAACACAAAGCTACTCAAGTATAAGATATAAATGTAAGGTATATTTATATAATCTTGGATTCAGGTGATATTTCTGTAAGGAAATGCCAAAGAAAAAAAAAACCTTAAGATAAATTATAGCAAATTCACTAACTATATTTTGTTTAATTTGCATGAAATTATCAAACCAATTAGAATATTCTCAGGGACTTGTAGAAAAAATTAAGTATGAAAACAATAAAATGTTTATATAGAGATAATTTTTAAATCATTTAATTAAAAATTGCAGAATTCTATGGATATTGCTTCCTGGAAATAACAGCTTAGTTAACTCAGAAATAAGCAAGCAAACTAACAACAACAAAAAAAAAATTCAAAGTAGTAGAGGAAAAAAAAACAAGTAAATGAAGAAATTAGCTGAAAATTAAAAGTGTATGGAGACAAACAAAAATGACACACAATATAGCAAAAATTATGATATGGAGCACAAGTCATTCTAAGAAGGAAGTTTATAGCAATAAATGCCCACATCAAAAAAGAAAAAAGATTTCAGAGCCATGATCATTCAAACACAAGAAATTCACAGATCCCCTGCAAGACATCAAATGAGAAGACTAACTCCTAGACACCTAGTAATTTGCTTATGCAAAGTAGGTATAAAAGAAAATATCCTAAGGGCAGCAAGAGGGAAAGGTGAGACTACTTACCAGGGAAGACCAATTAGAAAAGCAGCAGACTTAACTACAGAAACACTATAGACCAGAAGAGACTAGAATCCAATCTTCCAAGTTCTCAAAGATAAACAACTCCAAACAAAAATTTCCTACCCAGCTAAGCTAAGCTTCATCAACAATGGAAAATTCAAATCTTTCCCAGACATTCAATCCCTAAGAGTTTACACTGCCACTAGACCAGCTCTATAAGAAACACTTAAGAAACTATTAAACACAGAAGAAAAAAACAAAAAGAAAAAACAAGAAAGCAGGAGAGAGATTGAATACACACACACACACACACACACACACACATACACATACATATATATATAGATATATACATATATACATATATAGATATAGATATATAGATCTCTCTCTCTCTCTCTCTCTCTAAATATATATATATATCTCAACCCAAAGATCAAAAGAAAACCAACAAACAAATAAACAAACAACCACCAACAACAAACTCTACAAGAACTTCATGACAGGCATAAACTCTCACATCTCAATAATTAGCCTGAATGTGAATGGACTAAATGTATCACTGAAAAGACATAAAATAGCAAACTGGATAAAAGAACATGATGTAACAATAGCTGTTTCCAGGAGACTCGTCTCACCAAAATGGATACTCACAGACTCAAAAAGAATGGAAAACAAATTTTCAGGTGAACAGAACACAAATGAAAGTATGAGTTGCTATCTTAATATTAGACAAAATATCCTTTAAGCTATCAAACATTTGTAAAGATATGTAAGGTCACTACATAATGATAACCGGTTCAATCCATCAACAAGAAATATCCATACTAAACATATGTGTACCCAACACAGGAGCACCAATCCTTAGAAAGCAACTTCTAGGTAAACTAAAAAACCACATTAACTCTTAACACTATCATAGCTGGGGACTTAAATACCCCACTAACAACCCAAGATAGCTCATCGAGGCAAAAAATCAACAAGGAGATTCAGAGCCTCAACTTGATTCTTGATCAAATGGATTTAATAGATACCTACAGAACACTCCACCCAACAACTGTGGAATATACATTCTACTCATCACTATATGAAATGTACTCCAAAATCAACCACATCCTTGGTCATAAATCAAATAAACAAATTCCATAACATCAAAATACTGCCATGCACATTTTCAGACCACAGTGGAAAAAAATACATATCAACAACAACAAAGCTACCCTAAAACCCACAAAAACACAGACATTAAACAGCATGATGCTGAACAACTCCTGGATCAACAAGGAAATCAAAGCAGAAATTAAAATATTTCTGGAAATAAATGAAAATAAAGATGACACATCTTATCAAACCTCTGGGATGCCAAGATTTCAAATAAGCAGCCTCACATTACATCTCAAGGAGCTAGAAAAGCTAGAGCAAACTAAGCCCAAAGTTAGCAGAATTAAGGAAATAATAAAGTTCAAAGCATAAATAAATACAATAGAAAGTAAAAAAGTAATAAAACAATTAACAAAATTAAGAATTGTTTTTGTGAAAAGGTAAACAAAATCAAACCTTTAGACAGATAAACAAAAGAGAACACAATAAAATCAAAAATGAAAGAGTTATTACCACTGATATCACAGAAATACAGTCTTATGAGACTAATATGAACAGTAGAACACCAGTAAATTGAATCACCTAGAAAAATGACTAAATTCCTAAACATATGCAACCTACTAAGATTGAATCACAAGGAAATAGAAAATCTGACCAGACTAATAATGAGTAAGGAGTTGATATTGGAAATAAAATGTCTCCCACACAAGAAACACCAAGAACCCGATGGTTTTCACTATTGAATTCTACCAAACTTTTAAAGTAGACCTACTATCAATTCTTCTCAAACTCTTAAAAATTTGAAAAAAGAGGTAATACTTTCTACCTGATTTTAGAAGATCAGCATTCCATGGATATCAAAGCCAGAAAAAGACACTACACACACAAAAAATTAGACAATGTCCTTCATGAACATAGATGCAAAAAATCTTCAGCAAAATATTATCAGAAAAAAATCAACAGAATATTATAAGGATCATTCACAATGATCAAGTAAAATTTTTCCCAAGGATGCAATTATGGTTCTACATACACAAATCTATAAATGTATTATATCACATTAACAGAATGAAGAACGAAAACCATAATTCAATATCAGGGCAAAATTCAATATCCTTTAATGGTTAAAAACTTTCAACAAATTAGGTATTAAAGAAATGTACCTCAACTCGATAAAGGACAAATATTACAAAACTACAGCTAACATCATACTCATCAGTGAAAAGTTGAAAGTTTTTCTTGTAAGAAGATCCAGAACAAGACAGAGATACCAACTCTTACCACTTATATTCAGCAGAGTACTAGAAGTCATAGCCAGAGAAATTAGGCAGGAAAAAGAAGTAAAAGGCATCCAAATTGGAAAAGAAGATGCTAAATCATTCCTGTTTGCTGATGACATGATCTTATGTATAGAAAGTCCTAAAGACATCACCAAATAAAAAAAGTTAGAAATAATATACAAAATCAATAAAGTTACAGAATATAAAATCAACATGCAAAAATCAGTAGCATTTCTATGCGCTAACAATAAACTATCAAAAAACTGAAATTTAAGAATAATTCAATTTATAATAACTACAAAACAAAATTAAATGCTTAGGAATAAATTAACCAAGGAATTGAAAGACCTGTGCACTGAAAACTATAAAACAATAATGAAAGAAAAGACGTAAATAAATGAAAAGATATTTGATGTCTAAAGATTAAAAGAATCAGTATCGTTAAAATGTCCATATTACCTGCTTTGATTTGAGTGTGTCCTCCAAAAAGCCTATGTTGAAAAATTAATTCCTGATGCAACAGTGTAGAGAGATATGATCTACTGAAAAGTGTTAAACCATGAGAGCTCTTTCTTCATGAATGGATTAATGATATCATTTTTGAAATTGTTTTCTTATAGCAGAAGTAATTTTTCTAAAAACTAAAAGAATAAATTCAACCCCCTTTTGTCTCTTTCTCATCATTCTTTATTTTTAAACTTCCACCCTGAATGAAAGAGCAAAAAGGGCCTATATAGATTCTAGCCCCTTAATCTGGGAATTCTTAACCTCTAGAATTATGAGAAAATCAATTTCTAAACTTTATAAATTACACATTCTGTAGTATTGTGTTATAGCAGCACAAAATGGACTAAGACACTACTCAAAGCAGTCTACAAATTCAATGCAATCACTGTCAAAACTCTGATAACATTTTTTACAGAAATAAAACAAAGCATTGCTAACACTCATATAGAATCACAAAGACCCTTATACACAAAGCAATCTGGGTCAGGAAGAACAAAGCTGGAAGCATCATACTATCTTACTTCAAAATACACTAGAAAGGTATAATAAACCAAACAGCATCATACTGACATAAAAACAGAAACATGGATTAATGGGAAAAAAAATGGACCCAGAAATAAACTCACAAATTTATGGTCAATTTATTTTTTAATGCAAATGTGAAGAACATGCATCGAGGAAGAGATAGTCTCTTTAACAAATGTTATTGAGACAGCTGGATAGACACACTCCAAAGAAGGAAATTAGACCCTTATTTCACATCATAGAACAAAATCAACTCAAAATAAATTAAAGACTTAAAGATAACACCTGAAACTGTAAAACTATTAGAAGAAAGTGTAGGGAAAGTACATGGCGCATTGGTGTGGGCAATAACTTTTTGAACATGAGCTCAAAAGCACAGGCAACAAAAGGAACAATAGACAAACAAGATTTTATCAAACGAAAAAGCTTCTGCACAGCCAAAGGAAACAAAAAAGTGAAGAGACAACCCACAAAACGAGAGAAAATATTTGCAAACAATACATGTGTCAAAAAGTTAATATCCAAAATATACAAGAAAGTCAAGCAACTCAATAGTAAGAAGACTAACTCTACTAAAAAATGGGCAAATCATCTGAATAGACATTCCTTAAAATAAAACAAACAAATGGCCAATAGGGATATGAAAAAATACTTAGAATTACTAATCATAAGAGAAATGTATATTAAACCACAATGAGGTGTCATCTCACACCTGTTAGCATGGCTATTATCAAAAAGACAAAACATAATAAGAGTTGGCCAGATATGGAAAGAAAGTAACTGTGTACAATATTGGTAGAAATTTAAATTGGGGTTGGGCGTGGTGGCTCAAACCTGTAATCCTTGCATTTTGGGAGGTGGAGGTGAGCGAATTGCCTGAACTCAAGGGTTCAAGACCAGTCTGAGAAACATGGTGAGACCTCATCTCTACAATAAATAAATAAATAAATTTAGCCAGGCTTGGTGGCACACGCCTGTGGTTCTAGCTACTTAGAAGGATGAGGCAGAAAGATTGCCTGAGCCCAGCAAGTCAAGACTGCAGTGACCATGAGCATGCCGTTGGCCTCCAGCCTGGGTGACAGAGTGAGGCTCTGACTCAAGAAAATAAAAAAAGAAATATAAAAAGGTGCAGTCATTTTAAAAAACAGTGTAAATTTTTAAAAGTAAAAGTAAAGCTACTACATCATCCAGCAAGTCCCCACTGGATATATAACCCAAATAAAATAAAAATAGGCAAATAAAGTACATATGTCAAATAAATATTTGCACTTCCATGTTTATTACAGCATTATTCACAATAGGTAAATTATGGAAACAAGTTAAAAGTCTATCAACAGATGAATGGCAGTATGAAACATGCCCATATAGCAAATACAGACTTGCACTCCAAATCTAAAAGACAAAACAAAACAATAAAACAGATAAACGAACTAAAAATGGCATATATACACAATAGAATACTATTCAGCCTTATAAACGTGGGGAATCTTGTCATTTGTGACAACATGAATGGAAATGGAAGACATTATGTCAAATAAAATAAGTCAGCCCCAAAGAGACAAAGACCACATCATCTCACTTATATGTGAAATCTACAAAAGTTGGGTCCGTAGAAGTAGAGAGTAGAATGGTGATTAAGAGAGGCTGGAGAGTGGGAATATGGAGACGTTGGTCAAAGGACACACAGCCTTTTAGTTAGATAGGAGAAATATGTTCAAAAGGTCTATTGGACAAAATAGTGACTATAGTAAATAACAATTTAAAATTGCTAAGTGAATAGATTTTAAGTGTTCTCACCATGAAAATAGTAAGTGTATAAGGTAATGCATATGTTAATTACCTCAATTTAGCTATTCTATAATGTATGTATATTTCAAGACAATGTGTTATACAAAATAAATCTGTACAATTTATATGTGTCAGTAAACAAAATAATATAAAAATATCTGCTAGTCAATCTAGTATCCAGATGTCAATAACTCTATGGCCTTATGCCTTTGTCATCTCTCTAGAGCATGCCACCATCATTTTTCTGCCAGAACTATAGCAGTAAACTTTTAACTCATCTACCAGCTTCTATTTTTCTCTTCTTCTATTTACTCTCTATACAACATTTAGATCTCATTAAATTAGGAGTTAGATTGTCAGAAATTCTTAAAAAAAGGGGGGGTTCTGTCATATCAACTTGAATTAAAATCATAAAATACAGGGTGATTATAAATCTCAGTTTGCCCACTAGACATGGTTTTTGTTTTTTGTCCCAACCCAGGTATTACTAGTTATCTTTTTCTCTATCTATTTATTTATTTTATAACTTGATTTTATTATAGAGATATGGGGTGCAAGTCAGGATAATGTACATAAGTAATCTACGTGCAGGTGAAGTTTAGATCTCCAACTTGTCCTCACATCCCCTGGTTTAGGACCAGGTACACATTGCATTGTTACATGTCTTCCCCAACCACCCACCCCTCAGCACTGTCCTGTGACTCTCAATTCCTCCCATATGCTATTGTGATTAATGTTCAAGCCCCACTTGTGAGTGAGAATGAGTGGTATTCAGTGCTTTGTTTCTGTGATAGGTAACTAAGTATGATTGCCTCCATCTAATTTGCCATGAAGTCCATGATTTTGTCCTTCTGTATGACTGTGTAATATTCTATTGTGTATATGTACCACATTTTCTTTACCCAGTCCACTTTTGATGGACAGTAGGGTTGGTTTCATATTGTTGCTATTGTGAATAGTGTGGCAATAAACATGCATGTGCAGGTGTCTTTTTTTGTAGAATGATTTATGTACTTCCAAGTATATTCCCAGAGGGGGATTGCTGGATCCTATGGGAGGTCAATTTCTAGTTCCTTTAGAAATCACCACACTATTTTCCAAAAACGTTGGACTAGTTTTCACTCCCACCAACAGTGTAGAAGCTCTTTTTCTCTCTTTAAATTAAGGTGCCCTGTTGGATAATAATACATAGTTATTTGGCAACATCCAATCCTTGCCAGATCTCTTGTCTGACCTTGTACCACTCTACATCTCCTTCACTCCCAACTATTCAACATCTGCATTGCTCATTTCATGTTCCTGCCACTGGGATTTTTACTTGCATCATCCATTTTTTCTACTTGGAACCCTAACGTCTTTTGTGTGCATCTGTCATTTCCTCAAGATTTTTGATAAAATTTCAACTTAACTAGTAAAGGGTTGTTTTATTTATAATAGTATTCTCTTTATACTTCCACTTGATACATTCACTAACTCTGCTTCATTTTTCCATTATAGAACTTACCTCCTTTTGACATAGTACTTGCTAGTTTATTTTTTCTCTTTATCTATCTTTCTAGAATACAAGTACAGTGAGAGCCGAATTTGTACTTCTTTGCCTTAGCTCCAGTGGTATTTGTCACAACAATATGTACTCAACAGATATATGTTTAATCAAAAAAGAAAAAGAAAAAAAGGATAATTATATTACAGAATATTATGCACAAAGCTGTTAAAAGTTATGTAAGATGTTGACATATAAGGAAATGGTGAAATATACTATACTATTCTACACACATCAAATTTTTTATAATATTTTTTGAGGAAGAAGAAAGAAAAATATGACTGAGGATGGTGTTATAGGCTATTTCAATCTTATCTGAAATATTTTCATACATTTATTAACAAAAGATAAGGTAAATATGGAAAGCTTAATAGTTTTAAATTCATAACAGTGGAAATGTTGGTATTTTTGTATTATTCTTTGTGCTTTCTGTATTTTGAATTCTTAAAAATATGATATCTATCAATTATTATTTCTCTCATAAATTGAATAGCAGAGAACCATGATTTCTCTTTCACTAGTCAATTATTTATAAAGTCTCCCATAAAATGCAAATTGATTTGAAGAACACATTTATTAAACCAACATGCCCTTGTGGATATTGTAGTTAGTGAAATATATTGAAGCTAAAACAATAAACTAGAATTGTTAATGAATGATGATCCAGGGCATTACTTCCTCTACAAGATAACTGAAAAAGTACCTTTTATTTTAAATTACTTTAGCACGTTTTACTGTTATATCCTAGAGTATGATCTTGGCACAGCTCTTAGTAGCGCTTCAGTTTTGCCCATGACTCTCAAAACCTTACTCAATAGACTTCTTCTTTTATTTATCTGAGCATGAAAGGAAAATCATGTTTTACTGAAGTAATTTAACTTCTGAATATTTTTTCTCATTAATGCAATAAACGTATCACACTGCTCCACCAGTCTCACAGAACCATCTGACATCTTGTTTATGAAATGTTTTGTGAACTCAAAATCACTATGTGATCATTAGTTCTCATTATTATTCTCTAGAAAAAAACAATTCTCTCAAAAATTAGTGATAATTTTTGTAGGGAAGATGATGTGGAAGAAAATTAAATATAAATACAGGGGATAATAGAGATAGATTTTTTCCATTAACCATAAATTAGTAATTAGACTAGTAACAGGATATACTCAACTGAAGCTTCACTTCAGGTCTTTGACAAAAACAGCATTCTTCAATTTCTTTGTTAATAATGTATAGTAAATAATTTCATGTGACTCAAAGAAGATAATATATTTGAAATGTTTGTTTGCAATAAAAACAATAAGGTGCCTAAAGGTTATTTTGACAGGAACTTTGAAAACAATAATGAACACAGAGCCACAATGGCCACCGTAACATTACTGATAAAAATAATTTCAGGAAAGAGAGACAGACAAGCAATTTGGGGGGATTTTTATCTTTCTGATACAGAAGAATTTATAAAAATCAATCAAGCAACTCAGAAATGAAAACTTTAAAGAAATTGTTTTTCAAGTGTACTCACAAAAATAATGTAAGATACCAAAATTACATAGAAACATGTACATTGTAATCAGAAACATTTCAATTGGAGGCTACATTTTCAACAAATTGCATTCTATGAAGAAAGGCTAAATTTATTTTTAGACGTGGTGATAATATCATTCTGTCCAAAAGATAAAGAAATCTACTCTTTGTGTGATTAAATTTTCTTTTATTTCTTTTTTTATTGATTTTGTTTCTTTCCAGAACGAAAAATAGTTTGTATAGAATGAAGCAGGGATACTAAACAAAATAGATAACACATTAGCAGAGAGCTTATTTTTTATGCATGAAAAGAAGATAGCCTATGTATTAGTTTCTTCATTTACAATCAATTTAAACCCAAATATATGCATAGAATGCCTATCATGTGTGCAAGACATATAATCATAAATAAAAGATTTCCTTGTTTTAGATTTTAAGTTACCTTATGACAAAAAATTTTCAAAATTAAGATCTATATTTTTAATATGTAACAATTAGTAATAGTTATTTTGAAACTGCTTCTATAAATTTGCCCTATTGAAACTTTAAACACGCATATTTGAGCATTGTTGTCTACTGGTTGTGTCTTCAGTGTATGGAATGACTTATTTTTCTGATACCATCACTAAAGAATATTTATGCTGTTTCTATCACCTAATGGATACAAAGCATCTATCACAAGAGGATTGGGGTATAGAGGTGTGTCAGTTTGTCATTACATCCAATTGCCTATAGCAGTGCCAGATAGCAAAAAGATACACTGAATTAATAAATGAGTAAAGTAAATTCCAAACGTTTATTGGAGTATTTAATAATTTTTTTTCTTTTCTTTTCTTTTCTTTTTTTTTTTTTTTTTGAGTTGGAGTCTCACTCTGTCACCCAGACTTCCAAGTAGCTGGAACTACAGGCGCGCGCTACCATGCCCGGCTAATTTTTTTGATTTATTGTAGAGATGAGGTCTTGCTTGCCCAGGCGGGTCTCGAACCCACGGGCTCAGGCAATCCACTCATCACAGCCTCCCAAAGGCGCGGGATTACAGGCTGAGCCACCGAGCCCATCTTATTGGAGTAATTAAAACGCTTGATAAATTGAAAGAGAATCCTTTCCAAATTAACGTAGAGAATTAATCTAATTCTAATTTACTTTCCAATGATTTCTTACGACTTGGCAAAGTTATTCTAAAGCTTATATAAAAGAAAGTATAATAGCAAACACATTTTTGAAAAGGACAATTAATGAGATGATTTTATATATTAAAATAAAATCTAAATTTAGTACCATCAAAAAGTTATGCTATGTACAGGTTAATTACATAGGATAGGTTTCCTAATATATTTTTAAATGTGTATATTATAAAAGTAGCATCACTAATAATTAGAGAAAAAATGATTTTTTTACATATGATTTTTTTAACATATTGTATTGAAACAATTGGTAACCACTTAGAAAATAGTTGAATACTTTCTTCATAACTCATCTCAAAATAAATTTCCAGTAGATTAAGCAAATGCAATAAATGGACACATTAAAGCATGTTGGTGAGTAATTGTTGAACTCTCAAAATGGGCAATGACTTTCTGAGAATTTAACAATAGATTATCTCATAATGGAAACAGGTCAATTGTTTTGACTAATAAAATTTTAACACATCTATATGTCAAGCTAATTAAAAAGTAAATGAAAAAAGTGAGGGAGAAAACTGCAACAAATATGAAAGTTAACACTTCATAATACTTAGATATAAAAATTAATTAAAGAAATAACTTTCACACTCAGTGAATCAGCAATGACTATAATTAAATCACTCTTAAATAGAAGGAAAGAAATAAAGAAAGCCATGGAAAATATCCAACATCACTAATAAAGAAACGTAAATTAAAAAAACAGATATGATTTTACACCTATTACAGTTACAAACTTTTGCAAAATAATATTTCATTGTTGTACGAAATCGATGATACAGGCATTCTTATATCAGGCTGGTAAAAAGAAAACATTGGCCTAAACTGTCAGGAAAGCAATTTTCACAGGGAATAAATAGACAGTGATCTTTAATTATAGATAACTTATAAAATCATGACCCTCATATTTCAGTGTTATAATAATGTTAATACCAAAAAAATACCAAGTCTGCAACCAATAAATAATTTTAAAACAAAGCATTTTTTCAACTTTATAATACTCTTAAATAATTACTTGTCTTAGACTAGATTAATGTTTCTTAAATTTTTACTTATTTAATTAAATTATTTAATATTTTCTTATCTACTACCTTACTCTGAAAAGGAAAACTACCCTCTTCAACTTTTCACAAAAAAATTTCACTCACAATACTAGTCATGTATCCCTACATTTCTTTTGTGGTCCCCAACTCTGCACCAGCAAAATAAAAAATAATAAATAAAGAAAACTATAAAGTTAGAGTAAAATAAGTGAAGAGAAATAGATAAATTGAGAAAATAAAGCTAGAATTATTTCATGAGTACAGTGAATGAAAGACTTAGGAACGCTCCTAAGTTAATATTTTTCTATCACAAAAAAGAAAACAATCAATAGTCTGTCCAAAATTGTTGAATGAAGAAAGATTCACGTGTAGCATTTAAGTAAGAGCAAAACATTGGATTCAATTTCTATGTCCATCAATAGGTTAGAGATTAAGAAAAGCATAAATCATTCATATGGCAAATATTATACTGTGATTTAAAATAATATATTTATGAAAAGTTAATGACATGAGAAAAGTTTAAGTAGAACCACTCCTTTTTAACAATGGGAAGTCCTAGCCAGAGCAACCAGTCAAGAGGAAGAAATAAAAGGCATTCAAATTGGCAAGGGGGAAATCAGACTATCTCTGATAACATAACTGTATACCTAGAAAACCCTAAATACTCCTCCAAGAGTCATCCTACAAAAAACAGTAGCATTTCTATACACTAATAATGCTCAAACTGTGAACCAAATCATGGGCTCAATACCACTTAAAATAGCCACAAACAATTAAAATATATAGGATTCATTTAACCAAAGAGGTGAAAGATCTCTGCAAGGAAAACTAAAAAACACAGATGAAAAGAAATTGTAGCTGACACAAACAAATGGAAGAATATGCTCACAAATCAGAAGAATCAATATTATTAAAATGTCAGGTGTATAGTTTGTGAATATTTTCTCTCATTCTGTATCTGCCTATTTTACTTTCCTGATTATTTATTTTGCTGGCAGAAGTTTTTTAGTTTAATTAAGTCCCATATGTTTATTTTTGTTTTTGTTGAATTTGCTTTGAGGCCTTAGCCATAAATTCATTACCTAGGTCAATGTCCATAAGAGTTTTCCCTAGGTTGTTTTCTATGACTTTTTTGGGTTTCGGTATACCAGTGAATACTATGAAGTCATAAAAAAGAATTGCATAATATATTTTCCAACAACTTTGATGGAATTTGAGAACATTATCCTAAGTGAACTAATGCAGGAATGGAAAACCAAACACCGCATGTTCTCATTTATAAGTGGAAGCTAAACTAAGTGTCTGCAAAGGCATATAGAATAGTGTAATGGACACTAGAGATTCAGAAGGGGGAGGGAGGGAAAAGAGAGAAGGATAAAAAAATCACTTGCACAGGTAGGGGTGGTAGTTGTACTTAAAGCCCAGACTTCTCTGCCACTATACAATGCATTCATGTAACAAAAAAAATTTGAATACCCTAAAGTTATTAAAATAAAAATAAAATGACTGTGCTGCCTAAAGCAATTTACAGATTAATGTAACCCATATCAAAATACCAACATCAATTTTCACAGAACTAGAAAAAACAATTTTAAACTTTATATGGAACCAAAAAAGAGGCCAAAAAGGAAAAACAATCCTAAGGGGGAAAAAATGCAGAAGCATCACATTGCCTGATTTCAAATTATACTACAAGACTCTAGTTTTGGTACTGATACTAAAATAGAAAAATAGATCAATGGAACAAAATAGGTTGTTTTCTATGACTGTAATAAAGCCACATGCAACCAATTATTCTTTGGCAAAGCTAACAAAAATAAAGTGGGAAAAGGACACCCTATTTAATAAGTAGTGCTGGGAAAATTGGTTAGTCATATGCAGAAGAATGAAACTGGACTCATACCTCTCACCATATACAAAATTAACTCAAGATGGATTAAAGATTTAAATGTAGGACCTGAAACTGTTAAAATCCTAATGAAAAACTATTCTTGCTATTGGCCTGGGCAGATAATTTATAACAAAGCCCCCCAAAACAAAAATAGACAAATGTGACTTAATTAAACTAAAAAGCTTCTGCACAGCAAAATAAATGATCAACAGAGTGAACAGAAAACCTATGGAGTGGGAGCAAATGGCTGACTGGACAAGAGAATTGCCTGAGCTCAGGAGTTTGAGAGCTACCTGGGCAACATGGGGAGACTTCATATCTACAATAAATCAAAAAATTAGCTGGCATGGTGGTTTGTGCCTGTAGTTCCAGCTACTTGGAAGGCTGAGGCAGAAGGATTGCCTGAGCCCAGCAGGCTGAGACTGTGGTGGCTGTGAGTGGGTGACAAAGTGAGAGTGCGATTCAAAAAAAAAAGAAAAAGAAAAAAAAATTATGTCTAAGACAAAGGATTCATCTACTCCAACAACTCAAAATAAAAGAAAAAAAATCAAAAAGTGGACAAACGACATGTATAGACACTTCTCAAAAGAAGAGTCACAAGCAACCAACAAACATATGAAAAAATGCTCAACGTCGCTAACCAACAGAGAAATGCAAATTATAACCACAAGAAGATAACATCTTACACCAGTCAGAATATCTGTTATTAAAAAGTCAAAGAACAACAGATGTTGGTGCAGATGCAGAAAATAAGGAATAGTCATACACTGTTGGGGAGATTGTAAACTAGTTCAACCTCTGTGGAAGACAGTATGGACATTTCTCAGAGAACTAAAAATAGAACTACAATTCAACCCAGCAATCCCACTACTAGGTATCTACCTAAAGGAAAATAAATAATTGCATTAAAAAGACACTTAGCCAGACTTGGTGGCTCAGCCTGTAATCCCAGCGATTTGGGAGGCTGAGGTGAGTGGATTGCCTGAGCCTATGGGTTCGAGACCCACCTGGGCAACTTGGTGAGCCCTCATCTCTACAACAAATCAGAAATTAACTGGGCATGGTAGCGTACGTCTGTTGTTCCAGCTACTTGAAAGGCTGAGGTGGAAGGACCACTGGAGCCCAGCAGGTCAAGGCTGCAGTGGCCGGGAGCAGCCACTGCACTCCAGTCTGAGTGACAGAGTGAGACTCCAACTCAAAAAAAAAAAAAAAAAAGACACCTGCACTCGTATGTTTATTGCAGCACTATTCATAAAAACAAAGTCATGGACCCACCCTACGTGCCCATCATCTATTTACTGAACAAAGAAAATGTGGTATATATATACCATGGAATACTACACAACCATAAAAAATAATGAAATCATTTGCAGCAACATGGATGGAGCTACAGAGTATCATCCTAAGTGAACTAACTCAGAAACAGAATACTAAACACCGCATATTTTCACTTATATTTGGGAGTCAAATGGTCATAAAGATGGAAATAATAGACACTGGGGAGGTAGAAAGGGTAGTTTGGGTTCAGAGCTTACCTATTGGAAACAACCTGGAGAATGTGTCATCTGAAGCCCAATTCCCATCAGGTCACAATATGTCTATGTAACAAACATGCACTTGTACCCCATGAATCTAAAATAGAAAACAACACCCACAAAAAGAAAAGCATCAGTAGAAAAAAAAAGCAGAATAGAAAATGTGTTACAATATGATAACATTATTACGTGATGAAAACTAAATGTCATGCATCAAACTTGTTGCTATTGATGTTCCAGGCTTTGTTTTCTGATTCCTTGCACATTATTATGTGTTTTCTATTGTATTAGAAGTAAACGTGGTTTTATTTTAATTTTTTTAAAGGTAAAGTGTAAAGATGGGAAAATTATCTTTTAGAACACTGGGTTTCATTCTCATCTCTGTACTTTTACTGGTAAGAAAAAGATGGCTAATTGCCAGTCAATTCAAGTTATTAAGTTAAAGCAGTAAATTTTCTTCCATTAGCAATAGCCAAGCATTAACATTCCTGTTGTCTTTCTCTCTGTTATTCTTGTAGCAGCGATAGGAAATGGCACAATCATGAATCTAAACTCGGGATGGTAACTGACAATGTGTTGGTAAAAGAAACTCATTTACCTAGCACAAGCCTAAAGTGAGACCAGAGAACTAATTTATCTTCTAATATAGTCCCAATTCTAAATGAGAAGTGAAATGGCAATGCATTAGTCTATGTCTCTAATGTCACAGTTCTAATTTAACACATTACTGAGAAGATAAATCTTTGAATATGTCCTGCATAAATAACATATTGTTATGAGTCTGTTAATAAAGTATGAACAATTAGCCTAGGAACTTCTAGCACCCTTTTTTCATTTTATTATTACAAAATATTGAGTATATATAAATATTTATACAGTATATTTCAGGTATAAAAATAATAATACATGAAAATCAACCAGCCTATTACCTAGTTAAAAAACAAAAAAAACCATCATGACTTTTAAAGTCTCTCTGTATACTTCTCTACTTAGATGTAGCTGCTCTCCTGATTTTTTTTTTTAATTTGTTATATGCTTACTTTTCTTTCTTGATTGACTAGATGTTTGTATCTCTAAAAGTATACTATTTTAGTTCTGCATGTTTTTGAACTTTATATAACAAAAGTGTACCATATTTTTGCAAAATTGTTTTCTGATTCTCTGTCCCTGAGAGACATCTTTATTTATACGTTAATAAAACAAACAATTGGATTTTGTTCATTTGTTGTTTTATCATTTTATGTGTGAATGTCAGTGATTTACTTTTTTTTTTTTGTATCACCAACAGTGTTGCTCTGACATCTTTTACATGTTTCATAGTACCTAGGAACAATAGTTGCTAGCATGCATATCTAGAAGAGAAATTATTGGGTCATAGGATAATTGGATTTTCAGAATTACTATATGATGTGAAATTATCTCTAAAGGAGATTTTCTATAATACGACATTTATTTTATATATTGCTGACACTGTTTTGAATTTTATATTCTATGTTCATGTATCAAATTAACCTGTATTTTATTTATATGTAATGTTCTTGTTAGGTTTTGTTATCAAGGTTATGTTAATATTATTAAAGTGAGCTGGGTGTATCTTCTCTTTTATCTCTCTTTGAAGAAAATCATTTAAGATAATTATTATTTGCTATTCAATATTTTCTAGATATCCTTAATGAAACTAAGTAGACCTAGATAGATTAGTTTTAAAATTTAAAGCTAATGATCAATATTGTAATTGTTACAGAGATATTTTATAACTGAGGTATAATATTTAATTTTTAATTATTTAATTTTATAAATGATTCTGTTAATATTTAGTTATATCTAGTACTTTAACATTTTTATTCCTAACAATTTTGTATCTTCTTTGCTTTTACCATGATCAAACACTTCAGAGAATTATGGTTTTAAAAACATAATTTTATTGATCTTCTCTATTGCATTTATGTTTTATATTTTATTATATTTCTTGTTCACTTTTTCTGTCTTCTATAACTTTTGAATTTACAATTTTGGTTTTTAACTTTTTAAATTAATGCCTGCTTTATTTCCATCTTCTATTTTATTTAATAGATGAATTTATTGCATCTATTTTTCTTACACGTTAAGATGAATTACACAATTATTTATACTCTGTGCTGGTCATTTGTTGTTTTATCGTTTTATATTTTATTTCATTTGTATTTTAGGATTTTTTGAGCTGTAAGTCATCTGCTTCCTGACATATGATTTTTTTCCAAGTATATCTTTGTTATGGATCTCTAAGTTAAATAAATTTTGGTGGGAGCTTTTTTTTTGAGTAGGAGTCTTACTCTGTCATCCAGGCTGGAGTGCAGTGGCATGCTCCAGCCACCGCAGCCTCAACCTGCTGGGCTCAGGTGATCCTTCTGCCTCAGCTTTCCAAATAGCTGCAACTACAGGCACACGCCACCATGCCTGGCTAATTTTTTTGGTTTATTGTAGAGATGAGGTCTCGCCATGTTGCTCAGGCTGGCCTCTCACCTCAGCCTCCCAAAGTGCTGATTACAGGTTGAGCTGCCGCTCCTGGCCTATATTAA
>CAUYQG010212828.1:0-19141 GCA_963574415.1 Tarsius wallacei | reverse complement strand
ATTTATTTTCATTTTGAGTTGGAGTCGCACTCCATCACCCAGGCTGGACTGCAGTGGTACACTTACGGCCACCCCAGCGTCTACCTGCTAGGCTTTGGTGCTCCTTCCGCCTCAGCCTTCCAAGTAGCCGGAACCACATGTGTGCGCTACCACACCTGGCTAATTTTTTTATTCTATTGTAGAGACGAGGTCTCATCAAGGTGTCTGGGCTGGTCTTGAACCCTCAGGCTCAGGCAATCCACTTGCCTCAGCCTCCCAAAGTGTGGGGATTACAGGCTGAGCCACCGAGCCCAACCTGGAGTTATTTTTTAAATCATTTTTCGAGACGGGGGTCTTATTCTGTTGTCCAGGCTGGAGTGCCTTGCCACAATCATAGCTAACTGCAGCCTGAAATTCCCGGACTCAAGCAATTCTCTCACTTCAGCCTCCTGAGTAGCTGAGACGACAGGCACATGCTACCACGCCCAGCTAATTTAGAAATTTTATTTTTTTGTAGAGCTGGGAGTCTCCCGATGTTGCCCAGGCTGGTCTTCAACTCCTGGGTTCAAGTGATCCTCCTGCCTTGGCCACCCAAAGTTCTGGGATTACAGGTGTGAGCCACCGCACCTGGCCAAGACCTAAGTTCTGACATCTGACAGTAACCCTAGGCAGTAACCAGGGTCTGCAGTTGTCACTTCTGCCTTGTGTCTACCCCCACCCAGCTTCTCCTGGAGCAGGGCTGGGGTCCCAGGGCACCCCCATACTCTACCAGACAGTTCTCCAACAAACTCCTGGGCCAGAACACTCAGAAGGGAGAGCAAGATTCATTTATTCATTCATTCATCCATTTATGTATTCATTCATTCTTTCTATAAACACCTTTAGACCAGGTGCAGTGCTAACTGCTAGTACCACCTGGGTGAGTAAGTCGTCTATCTGTCCCTTGCCCTCCAGGAAGTTCCAGGTTAGTCAGAAACATAGCCCTTCTGCTGACAAATTCAAGCACTTGGCAGGACAGAGAACACAGCCTTTCTCTGGTGGGGTCATCCAGCCTGGAGCACTCAGGGGCAGCTCCCTGGAGGAGGTGGCTCAGCTAGAGCCTTGAAGGATGCATAGGAGTGAGACAAGGAAGGGGCCAGCAGAAGTCACAGAGGCAAGAAGCAGAGGTTTCCAGAGCCCAGGGAACAGGTCAGATTGTATTAGGGAGGCTGAGTGGCCCAGGGAGTCTGTGCTCTTCTGGGGATGCACCCCTCAGAGAGCCCTGGAAGAGGCCTAGAATCATCTCATGACTCAGGCCCATCCCCTGACCCCACCTTGTTGGTCTCTACTGCTCCGGGGCCAGGAGTGTCCCCACTTTTTGGACACAACCATCTTCTTGCAACCTAATACACCTCGGGGGGATGTAGAGTTGTCTGCTCCGGCGCTGATGGCTGAGGTCGCCTTGGCTCTTCCCGTCATGGCTGCTCCCCAAGCCACACCCACGCTCTGGGGGATTAGGGCGTCCTGCCACACCAAACCCACAACTGTCCAAGGAGACGGTGTGGCCACAGCAGGGCCTGTGGGTGGAGGAGGTGGAGACAAAATTCGGAACTAGACTGATCAGAACACAGCTCACAGCCTTCCTTCCAGCTGCCCCCGCTGAGAACAGAAAAAGGACAAACCTCAGACTACTGTTCACTCTCCCTCGTAACCCCGGGTCTCATTAAACTAGCTGCACAATCCCAGCTTTACCTTGCCGAGCCAGACATAATGGGACATTAGAACCGAATTAAATTTCCCTTTAATTACAATGGCCCACAGATATTGTTTAATTTGTAATCGGGGAGTTAATGTGGTTTTCCCCTCTTGCAGTCACAGGGCTGCCTGCACACACATGTTTCATCTGCACGGACAGGGTTCAGGACCGGTCCCCCAGGACACAACATTGGACGCAGCTGTCCCAGCCCAGTGGGCATCCCTGCCCGGCCCCGCCTCTGCCCGCCCCCAGCCAGGCCCCCCACATGGAGGACGTCAGCGCGGCTGTCACATGTCACATGCGGCACACATGCATGAACCATCCTAATAGGCAGGCGGGAGCATAATTTTTCCTCTAATTACATATTCAGCACTTCTGAGAAAATGAGATTTTAGTAATTCAATTGGACTGAGAAGCGGGGCTATAATAAAATGAAATTTGTAACAATCGTGCAGTTAAATTAGTTAAATGGGGAGGAAGGAGCTGTGGAAAATTGACCCCTCGATCTCCTAAGGACTAATCAGACATTTGAACCGAGTTGTGCTAACAAAGCCCCCGGGTGTTGCGGGTGAGGGCAGGGTGGGGGTCTGCCCGCAGCAGGTGAAGGAGGGGACAGGCAGGCTGGGAGCAGGCCAGAAAGAGCCTGGGGTGGGAGGGGGCAGAGGATAGCCCAGTGGGGAAGAGTGCAGGTGCTGGAATGGAAAAAGCCAAAGGCACACTTTCTGGATTAGGCGTTTCTCAAACCGCAGTTTTCAGAACATCCCCTGGTACCACCTGGAGAGAGGCAAAGTCGCCGAGGAGATCAAGGTCTGTGCAAGAAATCTCTCGGGGCTCTCCTGAGCACAGGCACCCTGGGGCTGTCTGGGGAACAGAGGTGACATTGGGGGCCGAAATTGTGGAATCTCCACTTTCACAGCAACCCCAAGACACAGAGGTTCAAGGCAAGGGAGAGAAAAGCAACTTATCCTCTTCCTCCTCAGGTCCCTACAGCACAGTCCTATCTCCCCTATATCTCCTGGAAGTATCCAAACCCAGGACCCCAGCCCGAGTCCCTCTGGCCTTGGCTGGCTCCCTCCGCAGAGCTGGGCACACACTCTGCTGAACCCAGTCTCACGGAGACAGCGATTGCTCCTGCCCTGCCCTGGGGGAGGAGGCAGGCCCGGGGCCTCTCTGCTTCAGGCCTCAGCACCCTGGGAGGTGTCAAGATGGGAGGCATGGACACCAAGCCTTGGGGAGTCAGGAATCCCAGAAACGAGGCTCTAGGGATGCGCTTTAGGTTGAAGTGAGGCCCTTGGGGAGGGGAGGCCCAGGGCACCGGCGTGTCCTCTTTCTGATTGTGAAGCTACGCCTCTGTTTGGCAGAGATACCATCATTCAGGAGAACTTCTACTCAGAAGACCCAGGCAAAATAAAGTCACTCAATCCAGGAGCTGGAGGGCAAGACCTGCACTGGGAAGAATGGGGCCCCCTGGGAACATGTGCAGGGCCTGGGCTCTTTGCTTGCTTCTGTCTGCACAGGACTGGGTGCAGAGCTGCCTGTGTGGGAAAGGCCCGGAGGGATACCCCCACCCAGTGCCCACCCCTCCTGCTTCCTGCCTGGCTGGCACAAAAGCATTGCAGGCAGAGTGCCTCGCATTCCCCCCTGGCCCCACCACAGGGACCACCAGATGCAGAGTGGGTCTCCTGCATTCAACTCTTCCTTGCCCAGGTGCTGTGGGTTCTCCCGGCCAGACTGTGGGTGTCTCCCAGCCAGATGGCGTCCAGACAAACCTGCTGGAGCCCACCTTCCCAGGCCTCTTCGGGACCTTATGCTGGGCCTTCCAAACACCACACGGAAGGGGTCAATGCCCAGGGTGGGTGGAACATGCCCCCTGCCCTGCAGCCTGAGCACACAGTACATTCTAGAACATCAGAAGCTGCTTTCTGCCCCCTTCTGCTGGCAGGGCCCCCTTCCACCCCAGCAGCTTGGAACAAGGCAGCAGGGAAATCAATAAGGAAGCTGGAGGTGTTGGCGCCAGGAATCCTTCCATGTTGGGGTCTGGGAGGGTTAAAGTGGGGAGGCTCAGAGTTTAGGATGGAGGAAGAAAAAAATGGGCCAGGAAGTCCCAGAAGTTCCAGGCCTCTGGGAGGGCTGGACATGGCTGTACCCTCAGGTTTTCCATCTGGCCAGGGACTGTGGTGAGGTGCCCAGGCAGGGAAGTGCAGCTGTTCTGCACAAACCAGATGTTAGAAGGTAGTGGGGAGTCCAGAGGAACAAACTGTCTCAGGACATCCCGCGTGCACCACGCTGAGCTTTGAGGGGTCATTCCACTTAACCCTCAAACACCCCCAGGACGTGGGTGCTAGACTAAGAAGCTGCGGGGTCTGCGACTCGAATGCAGGATAGGGGCTCCCACCTGGTGGGGTCCCTTCCTCGGGGTGGGAGACATCTCACTCTGTCTTGGGAGGTGTTGCATAATTGACACCTTAGGTGCTTTTTCGAATGACCAACTTTGCCAATGAAAGTGGTGCCACTGGCCCTCCTTGGAAGGCCTGACACTAGGTGTGGACCCAGCGGCCAGCAGTGAAGCCAAACAAGAGTGCATGCACTCCTCGGTTAATGGATGTGAGCCCTTTCCTTGGCAGGTGGGTTCCAGATGGGGAAGCAGTGGGTTTAGGTGGCCTCCCGGTAGCCTCACCTGGATGGGGAGAGGTTCCCTGATGCCCCAGGAGTGGGTCCTCCCATGAGCCCGGGAGCTGGCTGGGAGGCCGGGCGGAAGGTGTAGCTTTAGGGATGCAGAGGGAGCAGAGGGCAGGGCAGAGTGAAATGTCGGGGGGAAGGGGGGTGCAGGGCTTGCCACTAACATCTCTTGTTCCTCTTCTCCCTGCATTAGAATCACTCAACACAATGTCTTACTCATCTTTCCACCCTTAGTGCTGGGAACAAAACGAACCCTTGGAACATCACCTGCTAAAGGAAAGACAGGACCACACCCCAATCTTCCTAGAGCCCGCAGGAAGGCATCTGTTTCTGACACCTGTTCCTGAACAAAGTTAAGAGGCAAGGCGGGAAGGGTGGGGAGGGGTGAGGTGTCGAGGGGTGGCATGGCCTCTGCTCTCCAGTGCCTCCCCGACAGCCCTCTGGGCTGGCCTCCACCTCCCAGGCTGCAGCGAGCCATTCAAATATTTATCCCTGTTTCATCTTCCGGACAGGAGAATGAAGAGAGAGCAAGAGAAAGAGAGGGAGAGAGAAGAAAAAAAAATCCGAGTTTCTCATTTGAAAGTTAATTAGTCTAATTAGGTCTAATTAAGAGCCCCCAACACAATGCAGCTCATAAATGAAGTGCCGTCTCCTCATTTCCTTTGGTTCTCGTTTTAGACAGAGCTTGGAGAAGTCTGGGAAAGAACAGATGCCCAGGGAGGCAGAAGAGGGCACGGTGGGGTCCCCTCCCTCTGGGGAGCAGGTGGGACGCCACTGGACACAGCAAGCCAGGTGGACATTTTAGATCCCTCCACACCAGTCTTCTAAGGTCATGACGGGAACTCTCATATCCCATTCTCAGTGAGCACCTGTTTCCTGGCTCTGGGGGTCCCCGGAGAGAGTCGGGCTTCACTAGCGGGGGTCCTCTGGCTCCAGAGCCCCGTTCAAGGGCTTTCGGGTTTGTGCACAGGGTATGCTTCCTCCCCCAGGTTCTGCAGGCTTCTAGAAGTTAGGTGAGGTCAGAAGGCCATTAGGGGACGAGTCCTGGTTTGGGTGCCCAGAACCCATCTGGTGGGCGGGGTGGTGACAGTGGCAAGTCACCACAAGATGTCTCGAGGGTGGGGACCTCTTGCCTGCAGCAGGCTAGAAGCCAGTGATACAGGGACCACCATGAACTGGCAGGGGAGGAATGTGACCCACAGGCACTGGGTTTACAGACAAAGAAAATGATGACCAAGGGGATAGGGTGAAACATCGCACAGATCCGTACCCAGAGTGTGGTAGAATTGTGATTGGAACCAGATAGGACAGACATTAAAAACCTGGTTCTCCAGGGCAGGGGCAGGGCAAACCTTGGCTCCAGACAGATCACGGAGGATGAAGCTCCAGGCAGATGCTGTGGGATGGGCTTCCTTTGGGGCTTTCACCCAGCACAGTCTCCCGTGGGAGGGGGCCCAGACAGGTCCTCAGACAGGGCTGCACTCAAGAAAGGAGGCCAGGGCAGGTGCCGGGAGCCTGCCAAGCACTGCAGGCCGCCCCAGGCTCCCACTCAGGCGGCCCAGACCAAGCAAAGCAGCAGCAGGAATGGCTGGAGGGGCTGATGTCTGAGCCAAGATCAAAAGAATTAAGTAGGCTTAGCTCTGAGCCACGGATGAAGGGGGGTCTGAGAGCCACCCACAGGGAGCTAAGGCGGAGAAAGGGAACAAGGAGGCTTGAGAAGGCGATGGCCCTACACCCTGGCACGCAGGTCAGGAGGAGGAGGCCCAACTCCCTCCCGACAGGGGACTCCCCCCACCACTCAGAGCCCACCCACCCCTCCAGCCAGGGCTGCCCAAGCCAGGCCTGCATGTGAATGTCAGGCTGGGCTCAGTTAAGAGAATTAAAACAAAGGGAAGCCACCAAGAAACTTTCTGGGTGATGGAAGCTGTAAAACTCATTTGTGGGATGGTCGCATGACTGTGAATTTATGGTCACTGAGTTGTACACTTTCCAAAGGCAAATTTTATGGTATGCAAATACTACTTAGATGAGGCCATTAAAAGTACTAAGGGGAAGAGACCTCAGTCTACCTCTGTGTGAGTCCAGAAACACCCTTGAAAAGTGACCACGAGCAAATCTAGAGGGCAGAGCTGGGGGCAGCAGGTGTTGTCATCAGTGCTCATTGACAGCTGCCCGACACGGGCGGTTCCTGGCTGTGACCATCCATGCCAGGTAGCCACGTCACCCTCTATCACAGATGCACTTCACAAGGGCAATCTTCTTAGCCACTCTGTGCCTTAATTTTTCTCTTCTGTAAAATGGGAAGATAAGTTACATCCTGGAGCTGCTGGAGGTACAAGTGAGACTGCCAGATACAGTGCCAGGTTCAGGGAGCGCCGGGCCCCTCCTCTTTCCCCCTCCCCCTGGATCTCCGTCAGGCCGTGCGGGTTCCCTTCTTCCCTCCCTCTGGGGTCTCTATCAGGTTCTGAGGGTCCCTCTTCCCCTCTTTCTAGGGTCTCTCTCAACCTCTACATTCCTCCGACTCGAGCACCCTCTAATGAGGCTCTGAGCTGAATGCTGTGTGTCCATGGGTCTCAGGTGTACCTTGGCTTGGGCAATGATGTGTGACAGCCCCTAGCCGCTCCTGAAGTCCTTTTGTGGCCAAGGCAGGGTCTATGGGTACCCTAGGCTCCAAGTGACAGATGAGGGAACCAGGTGCTTAAGCCTGAGTCTTCTGGTGTCTCCTCCTCACCCTAAGCCTACTCTCAGCCATGGTCTGCCTGGCCCCCACGCCAAGGAAGGGTCCCTTGATGGGTACCTCCAGCCCTGCAGAGTCCTGCCACCTGGATTTCTCACTCTAGATTCCCCCATCACCCCTGGGACCTCTTCAACCCCAGCCCTATCAGGGTTCACGCCACCGTGGAGTGACCTCAGGAAGCTGCTTCTCTAGGGTGATACGTTCCCTTGGGGGTCCACCCAGGCCCTGCCCAGGGGCAGCACACAGGCTCCATTGATTTTCAAGGAGAGAAAGGGAAGAGATGGGGTTTCTCCTGTCCACGTGAAAGCTCTTCCCTTCACCTCCAACCATAGAGGGCAGGGGTCTCTGGCTGGACTCCAGCCCCAGGGCCGGGGGAGTGGTGGGTAAATGAGGATAGTTGGCGCCTTATGGGAGCCTGAAACAGTGAGGCCAGCACAGAGGCTGAGGAGTTCTGAGAATTCTGGATATCCAGACCCCAGGGACACCCAGTCCTGAGGGGTGCTGACCCCGCATTGCTCCACTCCACACTGGCCAGGCCCCGGGGACCCAGGCACTGCTTGCTGAGGGCAGGAGGCACGGGGGCAGGGAACATTCGACCAGCATCTCCAAATCACACTTTCAACTCTAAATTAAAATAAATCCCCATCATCAACTTGTGAATAGTACAATTACATTGCATTTGCTTGAGTATGGGTTTAAATTGTTAATTTGCCAAATGGAAATATTTAAGACAAACTACACGTTTTGTGACCTTATTTCAGCAATTTCTTTTCTTGATTTAATAGACCTGGAGCTTGGAAGAACAGAAGAGGCCAGTGTCTGGGGGGCTGACCTGCTCCAGGCTTGGGGCTGGCTACAGTGGCTGCTTTATGTCATGTGTCCTCTGCCCTCCCAGCATGGTGGCATCCTTGCCCACTGACCCATGAGGAAACTGAGGCGGTGGAGGGCACTGAGCAGGTGTGGGCAGACCTGGCCTGTTTGCCTACCCTGACGAGCGCACTGAGAGCCTGAGGACAGGCCTATCCAGTAGGCGACTTCCCAACCAGGGAGGGCTGTGGCCTCTCTGCGGGTGGCCTGGCAGACAGAGAGCCGTGGCCTCCTCCGTCAGCTGGTGTGTTTGGGAATGTGGCCCATTTGCCAGTTCATCCTCCCAGCTCACTCTCTCCTCCTGCTGGGCTTACAAGCCCTGAGCGCCCTTGGCCTAGCCCTGGGTCATACAGACACGGTTCCTGCACGCATGTGGGCGTGGCAGTGTCAGCCTGGAGACCTGAGGCAGGACTCACAGTCTCAGATTCTTAGCCACGTGGTGGGCAGCCCCAGACACGCAGCCCCACATGGTGTGATTCCATTCTATGAAACACTCAGAATAGGCAAATCCATAGAGACAGATCAGTGGTTGGCAGAGGCTGGGGGACGGGAAAACGGAGAATGGCTGCTCATGGGTGTGGTTGTTCCTTTATGGATATTGAAAACACACAAGTAAGCCGGGCTCGGTGGCTCAGCCTATAATCCCGCGCCTTTGGAAGGCTGAGGTGAGTGGATTGCCTAAGCCTGCGGGTTCGAGACCCGCCTGGGCAACTTGGCGAGACCTCATCTCTACAATAAACCAAAAATTAGCCGGTCATGGTAGCACGTGCCTGTAGTTCCAGCTACTGGAAGGCTGAAGTGGAAGGATCGCCGGAGCCCAGCAGGTCGAGGCTGCGGTGGCCGGGAGTGTGCCACTGCACTCCAGTCTGGGCGACAGAGTGAGACTCCAACTCAAAAAAAAAAAAGAAGGAAAACACACAAGTGCCATCCTCGGAAACACAGCCACTGCACTAAAGACACGCACATGCTCTCATCAGGTTACCACTGAGTCCAGGGACCTTCCAAAAGGGCCCCTCGGGTCCTGCCTAACTCCCCACCAAGGGCCTTGCTGCAGGGGTCTGGCTCATGGGGACTATGTGAGTCCTAGTAAACTTCAGAAGAGGCAGATGCTGTAAGCGGGACAGAGGCAGCCCTTGCCCACCCAGCCTAAGGCATCATGGGTGGGGAGGTGCCCACCTCTGCCTGGGTCCAGGCCGTCAGCCGCCTGGGTTTTGACAGAGGGTCCGGGTTTTTCTTTTCAAACACCCTAGGCAGGGGCAAGGCCTGAACTCAGATGCTGGGGTGGCAATAGGAGATCAAACTCGGGAAGGGCAGGGGCCACCCCCAGGCTGTGCAGGGGATGCCTCTTCTCCTCTTCCACTCCCTCACCAACAGCAGGAAGGATGTGCCAGCAAACTTCTCCCACAAGGCCCTCCTGAGAGCTGGCTAAGCCAGGACTCTCCAGATCATACCCTGCCCAGGACTGAGAAACCACGGGACCCTCCCTGAATGCCGCAGTCCTCAAGAAACAGGAAACAGACACCAAGGACCCCACATGGCATGATTCCATTCTATGAAATACCCAGAACAGGCCAATCCATAGAGACAGACAGCAGATGGATGGCAGGGCTTAGGGAGGGGAGGACGGGAGTGGCAGCTCATGGGTGTGGCCCTTCCTTTATGGATGATGAAAATGTTCAGGAACTAGATAGTGGTGATGGTTGCAAAACTGTGAATATACTAAAAACCATGGAATTGTACACTTCATAAGGGGGGATTTTATGATATGTAAATTATATCTCAATAGAAAACCCACAGATACAAATTATCAAAAGGAAAGGAAAGAAACAGAGGAAGGAAGGAAAGAAGGAAGGGAAGGAGTGAGGGAGTGAGGGGGGGGGGAAGTGGTGGAATGAATGATCCAAGCTTGCTGTACCCCTTTAAACTCCTGTCCTCTGAGCCTCAAATTCCCATAGGAAATGTGATGAAAGAAACTGCCTTAATCTTTGTCACCTGTGGCCACTCAGCTGCTTCCCTGTTGAAAGGTCACGTGGTGGGATGTGGAGTGGGTGCCCCACTGGAAGGGGTCAGAAAGACTAGCAGGCAGACAGAAACCAGCACAGTCTGCTCTCCGAGCTGCTGATAGACTGAGGCTGGGGGTCTCAATCAGGGAGGGAGTGTGCTGGGATGGCTGCACCTCCAGAAAGCACAGCAATAGTCAGAAAAGGTCTCCTGAGAAAGGGAGACATGAGAAAAGTCTTGAAGGAGAAAGCATGTCAGGTGGGTGTGCGGGCACTGGGACTCTGCAGTAGGCACAGCAGGGGCAAAGACCGGGAGGTTGGAACTGCCTGGCGAGAACACCACATCCTACTCAGGCCAGGGAGTGCATCCCACCCCACATCAGCTAGCCCCCCCCCCCTCACCGACCTGCCCCTTCCTAGTTTGTTTTTCACACCAGGCCACATGCTTGGAGTTACCCTGGTCTTGTGGTTTGGGAGCCTTCCCAGTGAAGCAGAGAGGAGCTGACAATGGTCACTCTACCTGCCACCTTCTCACCTGATCCCCCCATGGAGAGGCACTCATGGAGAGGCCACCTGCCGCTGGTCCTGAGCCCCTGCAGCGTACCTCCCTGGCTAGTGTCTTGGGACGTCCGGGCAGGGGTGCGTGGGGCCACCACCTCCCCTGGAGCAGGAATGGAGAGCCCTAGCTTTCTCTGGCCCGTCTACCTTGCAAATGAGCTTGGGAGCGTGTCTATTTTGGGTCTGGCAGAGAAGGCATGGCAGGATCCGGAAGGGGCTGCCTCGGCTGCAGCAGGACGCGGCCAGATGTTCACGGAGAACAATAGGTGAAGGGGTCAAGCTTCCAGAAGGGGCAGCCAGGTGTTCACAGCCGGCTGGGGCACTGGCTCTGGTCCAGTCAAAGGGCCAGGGAGGAGGCCAGAGGAAGGAACGGGGCCCCAGGGCCCCCCGCCAGGGGTGGACAGCTGGGCCTGGCACCCGTAGAAGTGGCGGAAGGGCCTGTTCTCCATCCAGGGGCCAGGACTGGGGCTCATGAGGGCTGGGGTTCAAGGCCTGGGTCAGTCTGGGCAGGAGTATCTCCCTAGCCCTGCGCTGACACCATCCTCAAGCCAGAAACCAATTCCACACCGATCCCGCTCCACGTCCCATCCATTACACATCCTAGGTATCCCTCTTCTGCTAAACCTTTCCCATTCACCCCTCCCATTTTTTTAGAGACAAGGTCTAACTCTGTCACCTAGGCTGGAGTGCAGTGGCACGTAGCTCACTGCAGCCTTCAACTCCTGGGTTCAAGTGATCCTCCCACCTCAGCCTCCCAAGCAGCTGGGATTACAGACGCACATTCCCACGCTAATTTTTAATTTTTTTGTAGAGACAAAGTCTTGCTATGTTGCCTAGGCTGCTCTTGGCTCCTGGTCTCAAGCGATCCTCCTGCCTCAGCTTCTCAAAGTGTTGCGATTATAAGCATAAGCCACTGTGCCAGGCTTCACTCACCCCTCTTCATCCCACTGCCACTCCTGGTTTGGGCCTCACCACTGCTGGTATACGCCATTGTCCTGGGTGTCCTTGGCCTGTAGTTTTCTAGACCCTTCTTTTCCATCCCAGATGAACCTTCCTTACCTGTAGATTTGATCCTGTCACTCCTGCTCAAAGACCTTCCATGGCTCCCTATCACCCACAGAAAAAAGTCAAAAATTTTCAGCCTAGACATCGAAACATCCTAGAGATCGTCACTCCCTCCCTTGTACCCTGGGTACCAGGCACTCCAATAACCCCCCTGAACCCACTCAACTCTGTCTTCCCACATAAACTGCCTCTGGGTGGACAGCCCTGCTCACAGACCCACAGCCACAGGTGTCAGCCTCTCGGCACCCAGGACAGAGCCCCGCTCCTCTGAGACCTGAACTGTCCACTTCTCAGCCCTGTTGAGCATTTGAGACCGGCTGTGAGTGAAAATCACACAGGGGATTTCAAAGATTTAGCATGAAAAGAGAATGCCAAATATCTCAATCATGTGTATATTGATCAAACATTGCAATGAAAACACTTTGGATCCGGTCAGACAAAACACATCATTCATGTGAATTTCATCTGTTTCTTTCTACTTCTGTAGATGCGGCTATAATACTAAGCTAACTACACAGAAACAAAGAACTGAATACCCTGTGTTCTCACTCATAAGTGGGCCCTTAACATCAGTCACATTAGCACAAGGGAGGGATCAGCAGTCTCTGGACACTGCTGAGGGAGGGAGGGAACACAGCGGGGTACGTGACAACACAAAGGATATCTGGTCCACTACCGGGGAGAGTGAGGGCCAGTTGGAAGCCCAAATTTCACCTGCATGTAGCCTACTTATGCAGTTAATACTCACTGGTACCCCATATCTCTATAATAAAATAAAAAAGAAAACTTATCATCACACGTGGCTCCATATACTATACTTCTATGGACAGTGCTGGTCTAGGCCAGGGGTTGGCAAGCTTTTTCTATCAAGGGCCAGACAGCAAATATTTTGAGTGTTACCGGCCATATGGTCTCTGCTGCAATTGCTTGACTCTGCCTCTCCTGCTCAAAAGTAGCCACAGACAGTACGTAAACAAGCGAGCCTGGCCGTGTTCCAATACAACTTTTGTTTTTTAATAAAAATAGACCGTGGGACGGATTTGTTCCACGGACCCCTGCTCTAGATCTCTGGTTTCTGGACTTTTAAATAGCACTAATTAGTAAAATTTAATTAAAAAAAAAAAGAGGCAAGGGTGGGGGGAAACCGATGAGGATTGCCAAACTTTTATTTTACCAAATAAAGATATATTTTTTATTTTTTATTTTTTTGAGTCAGAGTCTCATTCTGTCACCCAGACTGGCATGCAGTGGCACGCTCATGGCCACCCCGGCATCCATCCGCTGGGCTCAGGCGATTCTTTCGCCTCAGCCTTCCAAGTAGCCGGAAATACAAGCATGCTACTATACCCAGCTAATTTTTTTTTAATTGTAGAGACCAGGTCTCACCAAGTTGGCCGGGCTGGTCTTGAACCTGCGGGCTCAGGCAATCCACTCACTTTGGCCTCCCAAAGTGCTGGGATTATAGGCTGAGTCACTGAGCCCGGCCCAAATAAGGACGTTTTAAAAAAATGAATGGTAGATATCAATATCACTTCACTAGAATGGGTATTTCAACACAAAAAATGAGTAGATGTATCTTTAAGAAAACAATGACTACATTATTCTGCTTTCTCCCGCTTTGCCGTGGGTAAGTGAAAATGTCACAAGACACAGCCTGTCATCCCTGATGTAGTCACCATGAGCAAGACCAGCCCAAGTCTGACCTGTGGCCACAGGAGGGATCTCAGAGTCCACTTGTCCATGCCTCCCTGGGGCACCCCATACTCTGGAGCAGTGTGACTCGCTGCACACCCCCCACCCAATGCTGATTCTAAGGAAGGGGTTTGGGGAGCCCAAGTAGAACTCCATTCCTAGTTGGCTTTCCGTACCACAGGGCCAGAGTGTCCAGGCCCCAGACCTGCTTTGTCTGACAGAACCATCCAGATCTGCTCCCAGAAGTTAACCATGAGCCCACATGACTGCGAGTCCTGGAAACATGGCTAGACCGAACAGAGATGTCCTGCTTGTGAGAAATCCACACCCGACTTCAAAGACTGAGTACAGACACAGGAACGAAAACTATCTCCTTAATAATGTATCTCATCTTGATCATTTTTAGCGGTGATATGATTTGGGATAGGCCGGGTTAAATAAAATGTGTAACTGAAATTCATCTCACTTGCTTCTTGTCACAGTTCTAAAACGGATAACAGAAAATTCAAACTCGCCTGTTCACGGACACCACATTTCAACTGGGCAGCATTACTCAGAGCTGCTCAGAGAGCCAGCCAGCTGCTGTTGAAATCCTCTGGCGATGGAGAACTTACCACCTCACAAGACAAGCAATGTAACGGGGATTCATATTACAAACGTCCTTCTAGCTTTTTCCTTTAAACCTACTGCTGTTCCCACCCTCTGGTCCTGTCCCGGCCCTGTGTTGCCCGGTGAGAAGGGGCCGTTCTCCCACCACTGGAGATGGTGTTAATTTTTTACATCATCTACCTTCTATCCGGAGGATTCTGTGTGGGTCATCTTGAGACCTTCCCTCCTCCTCCTAAGAGTACAGAGCTTTGCACGTTACCACGTGTTGAAGTTGAACCCCAAGGGCCCCCGGGGGGACATGTCAATTAATTACCCTCAACTCCAGAGCTGCCATCAGGGCAGGGGCTCCTCGGCGCACCATTCCTGCATTTCTTTTGCCTGCTTCATTTTGGTTCCCCTTAATTTCTTGGTCCAGTTCCTTCTGAAGTCCCATCTGCTCATCTATACCAGGGGAGGCAGAGGAAAATAAGGAGGGCCCCAGCTCAGAATGGGGAGAACAGGGCCCCTCTCTTGGCCTGGTGGTGGGGACCAGGGAAACCTCCAGGGTGAAGATGCCTGATAGTAGATTCCCTGGGGGCAGGGACCCAGTCATCACTACCACGGAGCTCTCCTCTGCCTTCCCCAATGCACAAGCCCACACACACTCACACACATTGTGGCACATGTTCACAACCACACATGCGCGCACACACACACACACGCACAACCCCACACCCACACACATGCGCACAATCACACATGCGTATGCGTGCACACTTGCACACACACACAAACACACTTTAGCACAAGGCCCAGCACAGCAAGGTGCAGGTGACATTTTTCTACATGAGACTGAGGCCTGGGAACCAGTGACCCAGGCACAGCAGAGTTGGGAGTCCTCCTCCAGGGTGACAGCCATGAACCCCAGCAAAATGTACCTTTACCCAGCAGCATCTTTGGCCTGGAATGTCCCTCCTGCTCCTGCTGCATGACTCAGGGCCTCCTCTGTACTTCTCTGAGGCCTCTGCAGCATCCCCAGGCAGTCCCTACCCGGCCTGCCTCTCCCTTCACCCTTCTCCTCACCTGGAAGTTCATCTGCCTTCTCTGTGCCTCTTCCCCACCAGCATGAGGACTCCACGAGGGCAAGGGCCATGCCTGATCTGGGTCTGACTCACGGGGCAGGCACACCTGGCATTGTTGAGTGAACGGATAGCTGAACGATACTAGGCAGTGTGACATCGTCTAACCCTGAACACCTGCCATTTGTCGATTGACAGCTTCAGATAAGGAAGCAAAGGCTCGAGGGACCAGGGACTCGTTTTCAGCCGCCAGGCTGGTCACTAGAGAGGCCCAGGACCATAGACTAGCCCCGCCATCTCCCTCCTCTAGGGTCGCCCGTCATAGCGGCTTTGAACAGACACTGCAGGGCCTGCGGCCACTTGCAAAGCTGAGGGAGAGACTCTCCCAGGACCTCCTGTGTGGGTGCTGGCCGCAGAGCGGTGTGTTTCTGGGGTCCTCTCCCAAGGGCGTGCTGGTTGCAGGGATGTGATGAGTCAGCCTCCTTCCTGTCTTGAGGCGGTCTGGGGACCCGCACACACGACACCTGGACCACCCCTCTGCTACCCGGCTGCCCCAGCTTCCCACAGCTCCCTGGACAAGCTCCCCACGGCTCAGAGCTGACTCACCAGCACTCAGACACCGGGCACGCCCGGGCTGCCGCCTCTCGGGGTGGCGCCTCTGAGGGTGATTAAGAGGCTGGGCCGGAAGGCCTAGGCTGGTGGTGGGAGGGCAGGTCCAGGCTGGGGGGTGGAGGGGGTGGCAGTAGCCTCTGTAGCCCGAAAAGCTCTCTAGTGAGAAGATGCAAAACGCTGTGTGAGAAGCCTGGGCACATATACACGGCTGGCAGGGGAAGACAGCCAGCAGAGTCCTCACTCTCTTGGACCACCTGGATGGGTTTTGGACACACCCTTGTGGTCACGGCAGGGGAGATGTGCTTGTCACCCTTGGGGCCAATTTCTGTGGCTGAATAGCATTCACGAACCCTAGGAAGGGCAGGACAGGAGTCTTCTATTCCAGGCTCTAAACCCAGGGACTACTGCAATGTCCGGCCCAAACAGCAGATCGATAAATAATCCATGGAAGGTTGACCTCAAGGGATAGTGACCCCCTCCCTTTTGCCTTCTCCTCTTCTGTCTATTTTCCGAGATGTTCAGGGTTCCCAGGGATAGGGCACGGTCCTGGGGTACAGAGACCCTTGCCTGCCACTTGGAGCCCCTGACCCCCTGCCTCCCCATGACTATTGGGCCCACCTTTGTCACAGCCTGTAGGGACCCCACTGCCTGCAGGTGGAACAGGGCCTGTGGCACGAGCCCAGCAGCTCAGCAGAGTGGCCCCGGCCCTCCTGTCCAGGCCCAGGCCTCGACCCCACCTGGGTCTCCTTCCGGAGCTAAACTTATCCCTCCGAAGTGGCTCCTGACACCAAGACCACATTCCGGCTAGGCTGGTGACACAAGATGTCAGAGTCAGTCCTGCCGGTTGCAGTCTGTAACACATGCACAGCCCCTGGTGGAACCAAACCACCATTTGGTGGATGGGTTGGCTGGAGGGATGCGGGGAGCAAGATAGCCAGAGGCTGGGGGATGAAGTAGGCTGGGATCTTTCAGGAGGAAGTAAGGGGTAGATCTGAAGGGGAGAAACAGAAAATGAATATGGAAGAGAGAAGGGAAATTACACAGGGATGGAAGGAAAAGGAGAAGAGGGAAAGCCTCAAAAGCTCGGCAGATTCTAGGGGCCACAACTGATTAGAAGACAGAAGGAAAAGGATGACGACTAGTTAGGCAGCTCCAAGAGAGGTGCCCAAAAGAAAGACGCTCCAGGAGAGGCAGACAGCAGCCTTACAGGATGTCTGGCTGCTGCTGCATGGGATGGGGTCAGAAGCTACCAGCTCCCCCCGTACCCAACTGATCCCATAGGACCCCTGGGTCCCACACTGCCAGGAGCTTTGACCCTCCCTCGGGATGCCTGCCCTGGCCCTGGTGCCACGACAGACCGGCCTGGGCTGAGCTGGGTGCCAGGGGTGTCAAATACCTCCACAGAGCTGGCCCGAGGCCACCACCAGCCTCCTCTTATCACTAGTCCCTACCCCCCCCGCCTGAACTTGATATTCTGCTTGGAGCCACCTTAGGGTTGCTGTCCCCAGAACCAGAGGACAGGAGACAGAAGGGCACGTGGGCTGGGATCGCGGCATCCGTGTCCTCCAAGGACAGCAGGCGTTTGTGTTTCCCAAGTTGTGCGGTTCAGTGTCTGCCCTGCCGGTCAGGCAGGCTGCAGGCACCCCCGTCGTGCCAGGGTGGAGAGGAGAGGCCGCAGGCATATTCTTTGCATGGTTGCAGCGTTCTTCCTGCCCTCTGGTAAACTCCCAGCATGTAAACTGGCTGTCAGCCTAGCCCCCTGCTAGCCAAACCTGCTCCTCAGGCTGGCACCAGACAGATGGCCGGAGGGAGGTGATGTTGGCACCATCATGCTGCCCACCAAACCCAGGTTCTTAGGTGGGACCAGTCAGGATGGACCTCCTGTGGACCTCCATATCCCAGGGTCTCGGTGCAGGGGGACCCATTTTCCAGACCCACTATGGGCGGGTGGGGAGGGTGCTGGTAGAGAGAACATTTCACTAGTGATTCCAGGGAACCAGCACATGACTCAAACTTCAGTTTGCTCAGATATAACTAGGTTGTGCAGATCTCTTTAACAGTATTGGAAAATCCGACAGACTCAGAGTCAGCCACTCCCTGTTGCCTGGACTACCCCAGCCACGACCCTCTCTAGCCCCCGAGACACATACATCTGTCCATGTTGGGACATGCTGATTGGGCTCAGAAGATGCCCCACTGGGGGAAGTGTCCCAGCCTCTGGGCAGAGGTGGCCCACCGGGAGGTTGGAGAAGTGAGGCTGCTGGCTCTGCACAGCCTCCAAACCCTCGGGTCTGTACAGGAGAGTCCCTGCTCCTCTGCCCGGGACTGTACTCTCTCTTCAGCCATCACTCCTGGCCCCCGCAGGCTCCTTCCACCCTGTCACATCCAACATCCATGCCGACCCTAGGTCCAGCCAGACAAAGCTTCCTGCTCCAAGCCCAGGGAAACCCACTCGCCTCTTGGAACAAGATGTCACACTCAGGCTTCCCAGACAGGTCCCTTCCCCTTTCCCCAACCAAGGGTGTCTCCTAAACATTGCCGGTTGTTGGGGTAACCAGGCAAACCAGGCTACTGATCTGCAGGAAAGATGAGAAAGAGTTTAAGCCACAAGAAGGCTACAGCGAATGTACTTTTTCGTTTGCACGCAGCCGAGAAAGCAGTTGGAAGGGGACCGGAACTTCTCGAATCTTCGTTATTCATGAGAATGAGAGACAGACTCGAGCCCCGATTCTGGAGTCTCTGCTGGACTCCAGGTTCTTCTCCTCAGCAGCTTTATGAGCTGGTGTGTCACCTAGCTTCTTTATGCCTCAGTTTCCTCAACTGAAAACGTACACATCTACACATAGGGCTAGCCTTCAGCAGATTCTGGAAGGCATGTGAGCCGCCAAGGAACGAAAACTAGGGAAGAACCCACAGATATAACCGAGTTACTCCAGGGTAGAATGGTCTCACCTGTAAGGATGGACTCTCAAGGCACAGGAAGCCAAGACAGGGGGCTGCTCTTTGTCTCCAATGTTCCCAGAGAGTGACGGCTCAGAGCCACCAGGTGGGTTAATTTAGAATGAGCACCATCCGACCTCAACTACTTGTCTGGTTAAATTCCCCAGTTCACAGGATAATTTTGAGGATATGACTCCAGCCATCGGACCAGACCTTGACAGCAAAGAACTTCTGAAGATGTCGGTGGACAAGTAGCCATTCTGTGTCTCCCTGTGGCCATCAGTTACACATTAGTGATCCATGTTGACCCGTAAGCACGTGTGTCGCATGTGGGGTCCCTGGAATCACACCAAGTCGATAGGTGACATGCCAGCAGCCCAGGGAACAGACACCAAATGTAAGGTGCAAGAGGCATTGCTACGTTTGCTACAGTAATTAATCCTTATTAAAAATTCCTGTGATTAGCAGCCCCACTACCTTAGAGGGAAGAGACAATGATGATTAATAAGAAACTGCTTGCCAATGAATCTCCAAACAGACCCTTGAATCCCCTGTTCCCTCCACAGAGCCTTTGGGCCCTACCACCGGAGGGAATACACTCTGCTATCAA
>CAUYQG010212823.1:0-13873 GCA_963574415.1 Tarsius wallacei | reverse complement strand
TTTTAATGACAAAAGACGTGTGTTCCTCATTAAGGAAGAGTTCGGAGAAGGGGATTGTACCAGATAGCCTATGTCTGCCTAGTGAGACACTTTTGAGTTCCCTGTGATTGGAAAAGGGATATTACTGTGCTGTACGGTCTGTGTTTGCTCACAGTAATTATCCTTCTCCAGAGGAAGCTAGGATTGAGAGAATAGTGCTACCATATACGGAGTACTCCATGTCAGACTCTGAGCCGGGGACTTGCATCCCTCATCTCAGTTTATACCCCCACAGCCCTCTCAGGTAGGCAGTGTCATCCTGCTCTACTGATGAGGGAGCGGATGCTACGTGGAGCTGAGTGAATTGCTCAAGGTCACGCAGGGAGCAAGTGGCAAAGCCAGTATTCCAAACATTTGCTCTTAATCACTACACTAATATTTGGTTGCATAGTGACTAAGAGATTCAGAATATTTTTTAAAAATTAAAGTAAATAAAATTTGGAACATTTAAAACTTACTGGCCAGGCTCGGTGGCTCAGCCTGTAATCCCGTGCTTTGGGAAGCTGAGGTGAGTGAATTGCCTGAGCCTGTGGGTTCCCGCCTGGGCAACTTGGCGAGACCTCATCTCCACAATAAATCAAAAAATTAGCCGGGTGTGGTAGCGTGCGCCTGTTGTTCCAGCTACTTGGAAGGCTGAGGCGGGAGGATCGCCAGAGCCCAGCAGGTCGAGGCTGCGGTGGCCGGGAGCAGCCACTGCACTCCAGTCTGGATGACTGAGTGAGACTCCAACTAAAAAAAAACCAAACAAACAAACAAAGAAAAAACTTACTGAAGAGCATCTAGTTTGTATCTAAATTAGTTATTACTAGTTCTAGGCCTCACATGATTCTGAGCATTACTGATGATAGTTTGGATCAAAGATTGGCTTTTTTATGCAACTATAGAACAAAGGTATATCAGCCCCTTTGGAATAATGAAAGTGATCTTTCTGAAGAGTCAGCAGGTGGTTTGTCAAAGTTCATGACCCAGGTGCAAAGCAGTTTGAATCAGTGCTAAGGGACGAGGCAGTGGGGCCAGGGAGCTGTGAGGTAGCTCTTGGCAACAGGAGGAGGACTGTCTGAAGAAGACCTGATGGGAGGAAAACCAAGCCGAGGGGTCACATTGAGGTGTCGGGTGTCTTCCTGCAGAGGACGTGTGGCAAAACCCCTGCTAGTTCCCCAAGGGGAGTTAGACCTGGTGCACACGGGGACAATCGGGCAGGAGAACAGTCGGGACAGAGAAGGGAGAGCTGTGGCAGGTGCTTATTTTGCTTGTTTTGGATCTGGGAGCTCCATGGTACTCAGGCCTGGCAGAAGGATCCTAGATCCCAGAAGAGAGAAAGAGAGAGAGAGATTGTGTGTGTGTGAGGGTTGAGGATTCTCGGTGGGAGCTGTAACAGAGGGTCTGTTTGCTTTTTTATCTGGTTCAGGGATTGGATTCACACCACATGATGGATCTGTGTCTGCTTAATATACTCTATCCCTTTCCCTGTGGTTGGCCCTGGGCACCAGTGTGGGGATGTGTCTGCAGGTGGTGGCATGTGTAGGCAACCATCAGGCTAGAGCAGTACAGCACTGGGAAGGCTAGGCACACACTGCCAAAGACAGAGTTGGCTTTGGATGGCTGCAAAAATCCAGAAAGAATTCTGGTCCTATTTTCATAGAACTAGGCCAGAAAACGCTGAATGAATAAGTATTACCCTCAGCTTAAATTAGTCAAATGGCTTATTTCTAGTTTCACAACCAGGAGTGTTCTTTGGAAGCCCACATTTGGGTAGTGAAAACTGCACTTTCTGGGCTAGATTCCTTATAACTAGAAGTGACAATGCTTCGAAAGATGACTTTATTGTATTTTTATCAGTAGACAAACTTCCTAAAAAATGTACATACTCATGTCTGTATTGAAGCCCTCATCATAAAAGGCCTCATATGACATGTTCTGATCATGCAGTCTTTGCAAATAACAAGCAGGCTGAAAAATGTAATGTCTAAACGTAATTTTAATTTTTGAACTTTTTTTCCTAATTTGAAAATTAGTCTATAAACTTCATAGGAAGAAATAAATAAACTGGATAACCTTGTAAGTGACTAATTATACTTTCTCATAGTGTTTCTAATAACATTATCTATTTTCATGGCTCTTTTTTTTCTTTTGAGTTGGAGTCTCACCCTTGTCACCAAGGCTGGAGGGCAGTGGCATGCTCACGGCCACCCCAGCCTCAACCTGCTGGGCTCAGGCGATCCTTCCGCCTCAGCCTTCCAAGTAGCTGGAACTACAGACGCATGCCAGCACGCCAGGCTAGTTTTGTGATTTATTGTAGAGACGAGGTCTCATCAAATTGTCCAGGCTGGTCTCGAACTTCTAGGCTCAGGCAATCCTCTCACCTCGGCCTCCCAAAGTGCTGGGATTATAGTCTGAGCCACTGCACCCAGCCTCATGGCTCTTTTTGAAGAATGTTATCCAAGATGAACAAGTACATTTTATACACCGGTTCTGCTTTTCTTTTCTTCCCCACCCCCCACCCCCCACCTTCATGCATTAGTGGAAGGAACAAACCTCTAATGTAAATTTTTGCTTGTGGCTCTTCCACATGGACAGGTTTTCAGAGCAAGTGGAAGTCATGAAATAGTAAAGCACTCGTACTATTGCAGCTTCCTAGCTCAGAAATGGATGCTATCCTCCTCGAGCTTGCCAAGCCTTAGAGGGCCCTTGGAGAGTCAAGGACAACTTTCTCATGACCCAGCTGAGGCAGGACACTGAGAAGGATGTCTCATGCGATACTTATTAGATCTGCCTTGGAGAACATCCTGAAGTCTCAGTGGAAAGTGAATTGACTTCCTAGGTCAGTGTCATGCATAAGCACCTGTCCTGCAGCTTTCTCTTTTCTTTTTTTTGGTCTGCATTCCAACTTTGGCTATTAAAGAAAAATTCTTAAGAGGAGAAAAGGGCAAACCTATAGGGCCATTGTTTCCCAGTTCTGCTGGAGGCTAGCCTCCTGGGCTCCAGGGAGCTCTGCTCTAGGTAGTTGTGTGTGAGCAATGTGCATTTATCTAAAACCCCAAGACTCTGAGCACTGCTGAAGGTGCAGAGATGGACGAGAGATGGACTCTGTCCTCTAGAAGCTTAAAGTCTAGAGCTGAGTAGATGACGTAATCCACTCAGCAAACGTTTATTAAGCATGTGTGTGTTTGAGGCACTGTGGCAACATGGCAGTGATTAAGCTGCAGCCCCAGCCTTCTAAGGAGTTTGCAAATACCAAACAATTCAGGCAGTATGGTGGATTTCCCAATGAATGAAAACAAGTAGTGCTTAGAAAAGGGAGGAATCTCTGTGAGCTGGGATGACTTGGGAGATCTTTGAGCGGGTGGAGGGCTTAACCCAAAATTCCAGATCCTTTTTTTTTTTTTTTTACGTTCAGTGAATCATCTAGGTTCTAGTATAAAGCCCACACCAAGTTTCAGTGAAGCGTACATTTGTTAAATTTGGGGGATTCTTGTGCTCTTCCTTCAGTGAGTACCGTGACTGTCTGCTCATCTAGCCCTTCTCCTCCCCCTTTCTGTTCCTATGCACCAGTCTGCCACACTCCAAGACCAAAAAGTGTAAAAGATTATTCAGTAAGAATTCCCCTCACTTCCTTCCTTATCTTTCTGACTGCTCCCTACCCAGCCACTGTCATCAGTTTCTTATGTGTCATTCCAGAGTTTGTGTACGTACAAGAAAACATGAATTTAAGTTCTTGTTTTCTCTCCATCTTTACACAAAAATAGTATGTTGTACTCACAGTTTGATATCTTGCTTTTCTTAACATATCTGGGAGATCTTTCCTAAGAGTGCATAGAGCACATTCTCATTCTTTTGGATACCCACATAATACTCTGGTGTGGAGCATTACCAAAATTTATTTAACCAGTGTTCTACTGGTGGTCATTTGGGTTGTTTCAACCTTTGCTGTCACACAAATAGAGCTTCAGTGAATAACTACACACAGAAGATGCCCCTTAACTTATGTAGGTGTTATGTCCCAATAAACCCATCATAAGTCAAAAATATAGTAATTTGAAAATGCATTTAATCCCTCAATAAACTCATCATAAATTCAAAATCTGTATGCCATTCACATGTATAAGTACTATATACAGCAGTGATACAGTGATTTAGTGGTTTTGCATGGGGCCTTTTACAAAAGGAATTACAGGTTAAAAGGTTTCTCGGCCGGACTCGGTAGCTAGCCTGTAATCCCAGCACTTTGGGAGGCCGAAGTAAGTGGATTGCTTCGGCCCGCGGGTTTGAGATCTGTCCCGGCAACTTTGCAAGACCTCATCTCTACAATAAGTAAAAAATTAGCCGGGCGTGGTAACACGCGCCTGTAGTTCCAGCTACTTGGAAGGCTGAGGTGGAAGGATCACCGGGGCCCAGCAGGTCGATGCTGGGGTGGCCATGAGTGTGCCGCTGCACTCCAGCCTGGGCAACGGAATGAAACTCCAACTCAAAAAAAAAAAAAAAAGGTTTCCCACCCTGGCACATCATTATTTTCTGATTTGGATATTTTGTGGACTACATTGTAACCCAGAAACCTGGAGATAACTTGATAAACGTGCCTAATAATGGCAGGTAGTATTCCCCACCCCAACATTGGTATTGTAAATAGACAACTTAGAAAACCCTGATTTTGCTTCCCATTGGTTTTCACCGGAGTTGTCTAGTTTTGCAAGATGTTTATTTGGCAGGAGGCCATTGTCATCACTGGGCCTGGGTAACTTCACACCTGTTTAGAACTCACCCTTCCTGGGGTGCCTGGTGGCCCACTGTGAAATTCTCAAACGCATGGTGCTCTTGTGTTTGTAGACGAGCTCATCTTCGCTTGTGCCTGGAGAAGTTGAAGGGGCTGGTGCCGCTTGGGCCCGAATCAAGTCGACACACTACGCTGAGTTTATTAACAAAAGCCAAATTGCACATAAAGGTAAGTATCCTTGGGATGCTTCTTTATCTTTACCTGTCCAGTAAGAGCTTGTCTGTTGTTATGAGGGACAGAAAATGTATCTGTCCAGGACAGTTTTCTCCTCTGAACTCCCCCAGCCTGGCTCTTGGATGAGCCTCAGGCACCTCAGACGCAGCATGTCTGGAGCCCAGCTGTGTATTTCTCCCCTGTACACTACAGTTAAATGGTTCCTTCAGCTCTCCGTCCACGTGTACAAGCTGGAAACTCAGGGGTCCTTGAGCTCCTGCTCCTTAGCCATACATCTAAGCCTTCTCCAACACCTAAACATTCATGGCCTGGTCTGCTTCCATCCTCACCCCACCATCGTCTACTGCAAGAAAATCCTCAAAGTCTCCCTACATTCCTCTGCCTCCCCCACAGCCTGCTTTCTGTGCTTTCCAAGAACAATCCTTCCAAAGCTCAAATCAACAGGACCCTGTTTAAAATTCTTCTGGGACTCAGGACCAACTCCATCACCAGGCCTGGGCTCTTCTTCACCTGGCCCTCACATGCCTCTGCAGCAGTGTCTTGTTGCATGCATCCCCTTCTCTCTAGCTCTTCTTTCAATCCCTTGCACTTGTCATGCTGTCCTACCACAGGGCCTTTGTATGTGCTGTTCTCTCTGCTTGGCATGCTGTCCCCTCTCTTCTTCCCCCAGTGAACTTCTACTCATCCTTCAGCTCTCAGCACAAATTTCGCTAGCTCAGAGAAGCATTCACTGACCTTCCAGACTTGGTCACCTCCTTCCTGTGACGGGTGGTCCTGGCATTGGGTATCTCTCTTTGTGCTTGTCACAGTTGACATTTAACAGTGGTTTCTGTGACTATTGGGTCGTCTCCATCGTTAGACTGTAGACTTCATGAGGGAGGGGACTGGGTCTTTGTGCTCATCTCGCATCCCAGCCCCTCACAGAGTGTGGAGCACATAGTCAACCCTCTGTATGCTGCTTGAACAGCAAAGTCTCCCTACAAAAGAAAAGTGAGATGTATTCAAACTCCCGAGAGCCACAGCCTGAACCACTTTTTTTTGGATTAGAAAATAAAGTTTATTTAGAAAGTAAATTAGAGAGAGAGAAAGAGGAGAGTCACCTCCCCAAGGTAGGGGAGGGGGCCCCAGAACCACTTTTTAGCATGTTTTTATGGTCATATCTTGGTTGGACAATATCACGTTAATTATGGTTAGTAGCCGGCATCCATGACGATTCTGGGAGAAAGAGAACCTCTATTTAAAGCAAAACAGCTATAATTAAACAATCTTCTTAATTATCTGAAGAATATGAGAAGCTAGGGGGCAGATTTGTAGTAGTCTATGGAAATGTGTTTTCTAAGCTCTGTTGGACAAATTGGAATCAGGACTTCAAAAGGGCCTGTTATTTTCTGCTAACAAACAGAAGTTAATTGCGATTTGGCATGACACAAAAAAGCGCTTATGTAATCGGGACATCACTTGAGTCAACATCATTTGAAATGTAAGCGTGTTTCTTCAGCTCCCATCATGTATGGTTTTCTAGTTCAGAGCAATTAGGCGTTCAGGGCATCTCTGCAGACAAGGGAGACCAGTTGGGGCTGCGGCCTGCAGTCTCTTTGATACCAGAATTGGGGGCTCCCAGCATGCCAGTGTGTTGAGCTCACTCCCAGAATGCCCACGACAGGACGTGTACCCGCAGTATGGGTGACGCTGAAGAAGTTAGAGGAAACCAGGAGTCGCTGGCCAGTCAACTTCCTGTCTTGAAGAGAAGTTTGGCAAATGACACAGCAAATGGCTTCTGAGGAAATGGGGTGGATTTCACCGCCAGAAGGGAGGATGCAGGGTCATTGCCAATGTAGAACTCTCCCTGTAGGCCCCAACAGCTACCCCTTTGACTTGCAGAAGCTCGAAGATTGTGACAGAAAAGCCATTCACCAAATAGACCAGCTTCAGCGGGAGCAGCGGCACCTGAAGAGGCAGCTGGAGAAGCTGGGCATCGAGAGGATCCGGATGGACAGCATCGGCTCCACGGTCTCCTCAGAGCGTTCCGACTCGGACAGGGGTGAGCCCCTCTTGCTTTCAGCTGCCTTCCCCCTCCTCCATCTCCCTTGTCCTCTCCCACCTGCCGGAGGGGAGGAGGGGTGGAGGGGAGGAGGGGAGGAGGGGAGTTCGCTGCTGCTCACAGGAGGCAGAGTGTGAAAGGCACTAAGAACTCGCTTATGACTTAGAGAAGTCGGGCGGGGTGGCCTCCAGTGACACGCTCTCCTTCCTTCCTGGCAGTCAGGTGACAGCATCTCCAGAAGGGTCAGATCAGGGTCAGTTTGGGTTTCAGCCTGAGTTTTCTGCAGGGCGCCTTCATCCATGTCTCTCTCTCATCCTCCCTGCAGAAGAAGAGATCGACGTGGACGTGGAGAGCACAGACTATCTCACGGCTGACCTGGACTGGAGCAGCAGCGGCGTGAGCGACTCCGATGAGCGGGGCAGCATGCAGAGCCTTGGCAGCGATGAGGGCTACTCCAGCGCCAGCATCAAGAGGATAAAGCTCCAGGACAGCCGCAAGACGTGTCTCGGTCTCTAAGAGCGTGGCTGCGGCTGCCTCCGCGAAGGTTCTCCCCGTCGGATCTGATTAGGTAGCGTATGGACCTGCCCACGACTCCCTTGCACGTCGACTCCCTGTACCACCTTTACCAGATCAGCTTTGTAACGTTTCAAGGAAGTGCTTAGGACTGTGGGTTTCTGATTGCCTCCACTAGCGTCTCTTTCTCTCCACAAAAATCTGTCTCCGAGAGATTATGCATTCCAATCGATTCGAAGCACCCAGGAATCCTTTTACCGAATACGCAAGTGTCACCTCTCAGCGGTGTCCCTCTTTGCTGCCCTCACGTCCTCCACCAGACCTTTCTCACAGTTTTCTGGCTTACTATGCCACTCGCCCAGGAGGAATGCCCAAGTGTGTCCTGTGCTTAGGAAATAGAAGGAAACAAACTTTTCCAGTTGAGATCCCAATCTCAGAACTCCAAAGTAAGCTTTGAAAGCAGCACTTAAGAGCACTTAACTGTGGACCTCACCCCCTGTGAGGAAGTCAGGAATACCTCTGGGAAACACACCATTCACACGCGGCCCATGCGCATTCCCCCAACGTGTCGTGTGTGGACGGGGGCAGTATTTCTCACTTTAAATCGGATACCTTGATAGCATGTCTTTGGGCTTGCACAGCTTATAAAAGTTCCAAATTGTTTCTTCTCACACACAAAACAGTACAACCTGTTTTTGTGCGATGCTGTTGGGACCTTGCTGTGTACTGCTGTCTCGAGGCACATTTTCCCCTAAAGTTGGTTAATGCTACTTGTCTCTGGAACATTTTTTTTTCCTACCTCAGAGATAAATGAGATCTCCATATCCCACTTAAAACAAAGTGATTATGCCTCTTTTTTTTTTTCCCAAATAAGTGACATTTGGTCCAATTCTAATGTATTTTCCTATTTAACTTTCAGCAATAACTGAGCTTTGTCACTAGCTGCGCTGGTGACCATCATCAGTGAGAGGAAAAGTCCACATTTCTGCTCTGTTGCAGGTGAACAGGAGGGGATGGTACAGTGGTACCAGAATTCCTCTCCTTACTGATTATTTTTGGACACACCCGGAAACTTCTTTCTGAAGGCTTCTGGGTTGATCGTTTAAAAGGCTGATTTTTCTTTTTGGTTATGATTTCTCCCTTTCAAGTGGGCTCCCACTTCGTAGCATTTTTATTTAAGCTAAAACAGAGCACATGTATATGTACATACGACACATGAAATCTATAAATACTATTTATTCATTTTATATAAACTAATGTAATGGAAAATAAATTCTTATGACTTTGTGCTTTTATAGATGTTCTAGAAACTTTGTACGTAGGTATCTACAAAATTGGCTCATTCCCGGTAATATTTTTGCATTCATATTTTTTGAGGTCTCGATGTTTTCAGCCTCTGGCGAATCTTTTTCATTGAATTTGAACCATTTGTAAAATCTGTGATGCTGAAGCAGAGCGTGTCACCAAGTGATGAGAACATTCCTAAAATCCACAGACGCACTGCGACCTAAGGGCTCAATGGCTGACTTGGCAGCGGGCAGCCACCCCGTGCTCCCCTGTGGGGGCCCGCGGTCCCTAGTGCCCCACAGCCACTCAGGTCACCGGCGCTTGCACCTTGCACGCAGCTCAAGTCAAATTCAAAGCACTCTCTATACAGAAGCTCATTCCATACGTGGAGAGTGAGCTAAACAAAACAAGATTTCTTCTGTGGTTTTAAAAAAATGATTCTTTAATTTATTAAAAAATGTTTTCATTGGAAGTAGTGGATTCCTAAATTATTCCAAAGTCATCTGTAATTCTTCTGTTTTTGTTTTGTTCTGTTTTTTTTCTCCTTCATTTCAGCTTTGGGTGGGGGGAGGGGCAGGTGACACACAGGATTTTTTTTTAATTGTTGGAATCTTTTCCAATAACCAGCTGAAGATTTGCACTGAAATGCAACTTGTATGCCTTTTGCATCTTTAAAGCCTGCTTCCTGAATTTAAGCAGAGTGATAGTGTTCAAAGAGCCAGCTCAGCCTGTAACATGTTTGAAAAAGATTTATCTGCACTTTGAGGTCCCTTTTGAATGCCACTCACTAGACCTCTCCAGTTTTTCGTTTCATTGCTACATCCAAGCGCCTCACAAGTCCACGATGCTGATGGCATCGGAAACTCAAGACTTTGGAAAAAGCTTGTGGGCTTGCCTTGGGGGAGGGAAGGGAACAAAATTTGTGTACTTTGTTTAATTTAGAAATAAGGCATCTAGGAGATGCTATTATTTTCTGTGTTTTAATTGTTGTGCCTTTGAGTTAAACTGCATTTTTGTCTTTTGGTTGAAATATGAAATGTATTGTCCCAATATAAAGCAGTAATTATTTGACCTTTGCACTGTTTGTCTGGTCCTTTTCAATTTGGTTGCATAGAAATGTGAACTTGATAGAGCTCTATATTTTAAATACACTTGTCATAAAGTGACACCAGGGTTAGACATTACTTTCAAAGCTTGTGGTGGACCGAGTCGGCATGCTAGACAGGCTTCTCTCTCAGCAAAACTGTAACCTTCAGGACCAGCAAACTCAGCCCAAGGCAGCTAATCCCCTTCCCCCGTGGCTGATCCTCAGCCCCATTCACCAGTCTGTCCTCTATCATTCACTGATCCACCAGCCTGACTACTAAGAGCTATCTGTCTTTTTGGTCGTTTTGTCTTTTTAAGCAAAATGAAAACCTTTCTATTAGAGTTGTCGGGGGGCGGGGAGGGGCAGAGATATAAACCCCAGCCTTTAAGACTTTGACAATTGTACGTAACTATAGATGTGTATAAATATAGGCACATGCATATTTTTATGTGGAAGTTGACTTTAAAAAATGAAGAAGAAATCTAAACTGCACTCTTATTGATACCATCGGAATGCAAGTGAGAAAATAAGAGTACGTAGTCCAGTTTAATTTCGTGCAGTGAGAAAATATCTATGTGTGCTTCTGCAACATCCCTGAGAACATAGCTTTCCACCCTTTGCTGGCTCTGAATGGTGAGCCGAGCACCCAGAGCATTTATATTTCTTTTGCTAAGCAGAGATCTTGAATTCTCCAAGGTGCTGACAGCCACTGCTGGCTCCTTTCTCTAGGCATAGACCTAGAGCTAGTTTAGAGATTCAAAGAGCACCACATTTCTGAGCAGGACCTAGATTCTCCCTGTCAAGCCAGGACAAAGAGAATTTCAGTGTTGATTCAGAGTTGAGCATTAAGTAGGCTCTGATCCTGCAGTTGGCCACTTGAGTAGTTGTTTTTTTAAGGTGGGCATTTTCCCTTAACCTCTGCTTTTCAAAAGAAACAAAGGGTTCTCATCTGGGTGTCCTGTGGCCTCTCCCTCCCATCCTAAAGAGGCCGAGAGCATCAAATCCTGGGGTGTGCGAAGACAGTGTAAACTAGGCAGGGTTGTGATGCTCAGAATAACCATTGAGCAACATGTTGGGACTTTGGCCATGGATTTTGTGGGCTTTTTTCTTCTTGCCTCTTCTCCATCCTTTAGAGAGAGAACTTATATTTGAGAAGTGTATGCGTACATACACACACATGTACGCACATGTATTTTTAAAGTTTTTATGCCATACTGTATCGGCAAAAATACCATTTTCATTGTGCTTTTTCATCTGTTTATTCCCCCAAGTCTTAGTTTTTTCTGTTTCTTCTTGTTTCCTCGAATTTCTTTGTCTTCCCTGTGTGTTGAACACCAGGTAATAGAAGACTAGAGACAATGTCCAGCATGTCACTGTTTATTTTTCTATGTCTGACTCTGATGCGGCGTGTGTAGGTAGCTGGCTACTCCTGAGTTAAAAGTCCTTCCCTGGGAGAAGACAACCCAAAGGCCCTTTAAATGAGGTGGTTTTCCTCATTCTACACGATCAGATCTCTATAGACCATGGGATGTTGTGTTTTCAAAGATGCTGTGTTAGGGGGTGGAGGGCAATATGTGATAAATCATGATTTTTTTTATCATCAATGTTTACTACATGGATGGTTTTCTCACATATTCTTCTGAAAGAAGAAGTCATTGATAGGCACTGCTAGATTCAGCTATTGATTGGCTGAAGAAATTGAGTATCTTTGTCTTTTCTCAAGATCATAAAATGAGAGTTAAAAAGGCACCTGGTTCTAAGATTGATTCAGATTTTTAATTTTGATTTCTTGTTCTATCGGGGGGTGGTGGGTCGAGGGGGCATTCTTCGTGGTAGCTCTCACCTGACAACCAGACTTGCCTTTCCCCCTTGTCCCTAGAATTGGTGCTCTTGGAACCCCACGATTAGCCGTCAGGTTTGGGGCCCTCTTCCTAATGCTGACCACAGCCTAGACAGAGGAGCAGCAGATGAAAGAGTGTGAAACTCAGTTTCCAGACATTTATTTCTTTGTGTAAATACGATGCCAATGTAAGTCCTGTGTCAAGACCATAGAGGATGGTGCTTTTTACTACAGTTAGTACATGCATTTTTAGAAACTACTCCATGTTTTAGAGAATCTTTGCCGTGTATATGTAAACTTCTGTATTGTTCATCCGTTAACAAATAATAAATTATTTCACTATTTAAGAATGTCATTGGTCTCCCTGATGTTTTCTATTCCAGCTTATACCCTTTCACGGTTTTGCTTGCAGGATTGAATTAATCTTTCTCTTTCTTTCTTCCTTCCTTCCTTCCTTTCTTTCTTTCTGACAGGGTGTCACTCTGTCGCTGAGGCTGGAGTGCAATGGCATGATCATAGCTCACTGTAGCCACAAACTCCTGGGCTCAAGGGTTCTTCCTGTCTCAGCCTCCTGAGTACCTGGGACTACAGGTGTGAATCATCGTGCCTGGCTAAATTTCTCTTTTAATTTCATGGAAAATTTACTGGGCAAAAGTTTTCAGCCCCCAGATTCTGTGACAAGGATTTAGATTGTGTGGCTCCAGTTCAGCCCACTTGTTGATCAGAGTTAGCCACAGTCCCACCCTCTCTCTCCCTCTTTCGCCTGCTCGATCGCTCACTCTTGGCTGACTCGCCCTTGGTCACGGGCAACTCTGCTGATGCAGGCAGTGTGCTGGACCTGCAGGCATGACCCAGCGTCCCCAGTCTTTGGAGCAGCCTGTAAGATACGCACACAAGTTAATGCGATGTACTTAGTTGCGGAGTAGGTTGTACAGGAAGTGTCGTGAGAAATCACAGAGGTGGTGCGTTTGAGTTGGGCCTGGGAGGAAGAGTGGGCATTTGCTGGGGAAGGAGCATTACTGGGAGAGAGGACATCCAGGGCGGCGAGGCAGGTGCTCAGGAAGGGCCCAGCTCCTTGGGGCTGTCCTGTGGCCTGAGGCCTGGACATGGGGTGCACAGGGCACACGTGGAGGGAAAGGCCTCGTGGATCACATGACTCACTGAGAGGAGAGAGGCACTGGTTCAGGATGTTTGTTCTTTTACATATTAACCCTTTGGGTTAATTTGCATGTATTCGTTCATCGAACAAATGTGAATTGAGCAGCTGCTCTGTGTCAGGCTCTGTCCTAGAAGTGAGGACACAGCAATGAACAGAACACACAAAAGCCCCAGCCCTCCTGGCGTGTCCTCTCTAGGGTGAGTCTGGGCTTTGGAGCTCAAGTCCTGTCTTGGCAAGTCTTCCGAGGGCAGTGCAGCCTCCTGACTGATCTCGCTCCCCCAGGAGAGCACTTGCTCAGAGTCAAAAGGGAGGAAAGAGGTGTCTTTCCCTTCTTGACCAGTGACCTCTTATTCTAAAAACCACCTAAAATTTTGGAAAGGTTTTTATGGCGTCTGGAAGGTAATTATAATGGCACTCGGCCCGCAGGTCTGATGAAAAAGGAACTTTCTGGTACTTCCACGTTGGAAAGGTGGCCTGGCTTGTCTGCTTTCTCCAAAAAGCAGGGGCTACGTGCGATGATGCTGGGCCCTCCTAGGATATGTAATTCCTAGATCCATCAGCGCGGACAGTTTCCAGATTGAATGCAGCGAGGAGCAAATTGTTAGTAGCACCAACGAGAGCTGCGTTCTCGCAAAGCATCAGGGTCCCTTGTTTACTGTGGCTGAGGAGAGGAAGCTTTGAACTGTAGACAGTTATAAAGACGGCTTTCACATGGAGAGAGCCTCCCCCACAAGATGACAAATCTCATTTCCAAAGTTTCCTGACGTTGTTAGTTCACGGTAGCCGGATAAAAAAGCATCTTTGGTTGTGCCACAATGGTCCCGTCTACTGAGTGGTTACTACATGCGGGGTGCTCTACTGCAGTGACCCAGTGACTCTTCACGTCAACCCTTGGAGGGGAGTGCTTTTTTTTTTTTTTTTTTGTGTTGGAGTCTCACTCTGTCGCCCAGACTGGAGTGCAG
>CAUYQG010212821.1:0-17856 GCA_963574415.1 Tarsius wallacei | reverse complement strand
TTTCTAATTTTTCAAATTTTTTTTGTAGGTGAAAGAGTTTTTCTTTTAAAGTCTTACAACTGTAACACTAGTTATAATAAGTGTAACTAGAAACAATTGCAATTAGAAGAGTAGCCGGGCTCGGTGGCTCAGCCTGTAATCCCGTGCTTTGGGAAGCCGAGGTGAGTGAATTGCCTGAGCCCATGGGTTCGAGACCCGCCAAGGCAACTTGGCGAGACCTCATCTCTACAATAAATAAAAAAAATCAGCCGGGCGTGGTAGCGCATACCTGTAGTTCCGGCTACTTGGAAGGCTGAGGCGGAAGGATTGCTGGAGCCCAGCAGGTCAAGGCTGCGGTGGCTGGGAGCGTGCCACTGCACTCCAGTCTGGGCGACAGAGTGAGACTCCAACTCAAAAAAAAAAAAAAAATACAAGTGCATACATTTGTGAGATGTAATGGTTGTGTTTCTTCACTACCTGCTGATGGCTGCACTGACCTCCACCTCCCTGAGTGGTGAGCTCAGCCCCTCCTGAGATGTGCCAGCAATGCCATGGGGCTTAGGAACATCTCCCAATCTGTGGGTGACAGGACTGTGGGCTCTGGGCTGCCGTTGGTCACTTCCATCCATGAAGGAAGGAAATGTGAAATTCCCCCAGGAGAGTGGGCACCGTGGAGGTATGAACGCTTTTCATCCAAGTGCATGTGAGCCTGAGTTCTAATCTTATATTCTGAGGGAGTTCAGACCACAGGGGCTGGGCTAGACTGGGGTCATTCCTGAACCCTGTGAGAAACCTCGGAGGCATCACCCCCTCCCACCCTTCAGACCTGGCCAGAGAGAGCACAGGATACTCCCCATGGGTACCAGGTAAGTTCAAGGGACAGTTACTACTCTCCTGCACTTGCTTGGAGGCAGGGATGGTGAGGTGTGGCTTTTGTTGAGTGGATATTTGTAGGGCTCTTCCTTCCTGTGTGGCCCAGAAGTAAATGCTGTGAACACTATGAAGCGAGTGGATGGCAGAGAATGAAGACCACTGGGAGGGTCTGGGGGGGAGGTTGACCTCACACTGGCCCTGCAGCCAACCAGAGGGCATGTCTGAGAATTCTGAGGACTGACTCCCTGGGTGTGACCTTGGCTCCACCTCTCCCTGTCTCTGTTCTCTCCTGTAACCCCCCCCAGTGAGCTACCTTCTCTGTGCTTCAGTTTTCTCCTCTGTAAAATGGGGCTGATGATCACAGGGCAGTGTGCAAGGATTTAGTGAGTAAGAAGCAGGCAACTGCCTGCAACAGTGCCTAACACATAGAGCCACTGCCTGAGCACAAGCTACCCTCTCTCACTGCCATTATCTGGGAAAGAGCGTCCCAGGCAGGAGTGGGCTGGCACACCACAGAATTGAGAAGGAAGGGGTGCGGCTGCACCAGTTAGAGCCAGGCACAGGGTCCAGCATAGGAGAAGGGAGAAGCCAGGACTGGGATTGGAATCTGTTGATTCGAGGTGTGGTGGGAGAAAGAAAGGACCGTGGCATGTTTGTTCAGATCACTCTGGCTGCCATGTAGGAAGCAAGACCAGGAAGGTGGTGGGGGGAGGGAGCAGGAGGTGGAAGGGGAGAGGGGGGTGGCGGAGAGTGGGAGTTGGGCTCTGCTCAGGTCATGAGGCTGAAGGTGCAGCCAAGGACCCAAGAGAACTCCGAGGCATCCAGGCTGGTCATGGATTTGGGCACGTGGGTAGGGAGGACCAGGAGAGCAGAGGCCTGGGTCAGAGCAATGACCTCTCTGAACACTTTAAAATGCAAACAAAAGCGCAGCCATTTTGGAAGTTGGTTTGGCAGTTTCTTAATAAAGGTAAATATATGTTTGCCAGACGATCTGACCATACCACAACTAGGTGCTCCTCAAGATAAATGAAGGTTCATGTTCACACAAAAACTTGTAAGTGGATTTTATAGCAGCTTTATGAGTAATCGCCTAAACCAGAAAGCAACCCAAACATTCCTCACCCAGCAGGGGGTCAACCAAGCTGGCTCACCCACAATGGAATCCTGCTAAGCAGTGAGAAGGAACAGGTACTGATACCTGACAAGGATGCATCTTGAAGGCAGTAAGCTGAGTGAGAGAAGCCAGACCCAAAAGGCTTCCTGCTGAGGGAGTCCACTCATGTGACATTCTGGAAAAGGCAAAAGTATAGTGGTGGAGAACACGTTAATTGTTGCCAGGGGCTGGCACGGGGGAGAAGCTGTCACCAAGAAAGACCAGGAAGGAGTTTTGGGGGTTGACAGAACACTCTATATCTTGACTGTGCTGATGGTTACACTGATATGTGTACTTTGCCAAAACTCACAGGACTGTGTCCAACAAAGGACAAATATGGGTATAACTTAACTTTTTTTTTTTAAAAAAGAGAGAAACAAAAAGAAGTTGTCAACAAAACTCGTATGTAGAGATGTCAGTGTGTCTGGGTTTCAGAGGAGAGATCAGGACTGAAGGTTGGGGTTGAATAGTCACCAGGGTATAGATGGAGCTGAATCCGCAATGTTTTTTTTTTTTTTGAGTTGGAGTCTCACTCTATTGCCCAGACTGGAGTGCAGTGGCTGCTCCCGGCCACCGCAGCCTTGACCTGCTGGGCTCAGGCGATCCTTCGGCCTCAGCCTTCCAAGTAGCTGGAATTACAGGCACGGGTTACCACGCCCGGCTAATTTTTTGATTTATTGTAGAGATGAGGTCTCGCTTGCCCAGGCGGGTCTCGAACCCGCGGGCTCAGGCAATCCACTCACCTCAGCCTCCCAAGGCGTGGGATTACAGGTTGAGCCATCGAGCTGGCGAGAATCCACAATGTTAAAGACACCAATGAGGTGGTGGGATGAGGTAGGAGGGCACAGAAGAGGGGAAGTATTGGAAATGACAGAGTTAGGTTGGCAGAAATGTTGACACACAGGTAGATAAAAGGAGACAGTGAGATGAACAGAAAGGTAGGCAGAGATGGTCAGAGAGCCAGGCAGAGAGACAGGCACATAGCCAGTCAGAGAGATGGACAGGTTGGCAGACTGACAGAAAGTCAGGGAGACAGAGACAAACAGATACTCTAATTGAGACAGTTAAACAGAAGGACAGACAGACAGATATCTTAGTTTATCAGCAAGTAAATAGCACATGGATTTTTTTTCTCTGTGCTTTTCTAGATCTTGGATCTATGTTTTTGGCACTGATTTATGTCCTCTTCGGAGCCAGGGTGTATGCTAAAGAGGACTCTAACTCAGTTTGCTGCTCCACACTGCCCTTCAACTGGGCCTGCAACTGCTGAACGTGGTGGCAGAAATCTCTCCTGACACATGCAGGATGGCAGGGGTAGGCTGGTGCACTCCCCTCAGCCCCCCTTCCTTGGTTGGATCAAGGCCTCTCCAGGTGATGTGGGTGCCTATAAAGGCAATAAAGGGTTTTTTAAGTCTGTTTGCAATTATTATCTGGAATGGAATTTGTGTACCTGGGGTAAGGTAGGTGACGACAGAAAAGACTGAAGACTTCAAGTCAATATGAGGAAGACAAGCTATATGGATTATGAAGTGAGAGAGCATATTGACTACATTTTTATTAAAATACATAAAATGGGCCAGGTTCGGTGGCTCAGCCTGTCATCCCAGCACTTTGGGAGACCAAGGTGAGTGGATTGCCTGAGCCCATGGGTTTGAGACTAGCCCAGGCAACTTGGCGAGACCTCATCTCTACAATAAATAAAAAATTAGCTGGGCGTAGTAGTGCGTGCCTGTAGTTTCAGTTACTTGGAAGGCTGAGGCGGAAGGATCACTGGAGCCCAGCAGGTCAACTCTGGGCGGTCATGAGTGTTGACTTTTTTTTTTTGGTGGGGGGGTGAGATTTCATTCTCTCCCAGGCTGGAGTGCAGTGGCACAATCACAGCTTACTGCAGTCTCTACTTCTTGAGATCAGGTGATCCTTCTGCCTCATCCTCCCAAGTAGTGGGGACTACAGACATTACCACGCCAGGCTAATTTTTAAAAATTTTTTGTAGAGATGAGGTCTTGTTATGTTGCCCAGGTTGGTCTCGAACTCCTGGGCTCAGTCAATTCTGCCTTGGCCTCCCAAAGTGCTGGAATTACAGGCATGAGCCACTGTGCCTGGTCATTTTGAATTCTGATGAATCCCAGTCCTGTGAATGTCTCCTGATTTTTCCTTTATGTACTGTCCCTAGTGTAAGAACAGGTACTCCTACTTTCAGATAAAAGCAACCTTGATGTTATCACACAAATGATAGGCTATGACGCACGGAGCACTGGAGGGTGGCCTTTCATTGTCTGCACAGAGCACACCTATTCCTTCCCTGTGGTGTATGAGCCTTGGGTCTGGGGAGTAACAGCGTGGAGATTTATTTGTCTTGCAGCCGCCAAGGCCATGCTTCTGTCTGTAAGTTCCCTCAATAAATCACCTCAGACCTACAGACTGCATTTGTCTGCCACTTTCTTTGGTTTCTACATTTGGGGGTTGCTTTGAGTATATGGCCCTTTTACCAGGAACAAATGTTGACTTGGTCAGGAGGGGTCAAGAAACCGAAACACAGACAAGAAGAGGAAGCATCCGTGGGGGAGTCTCCGGAGCCCTCCTCATCTAGGGGGTGGTGTTACCCATTTGCTGGATGTCTGTGGACCACCATGTAAGTACAGGGATGCCCTGAAAATGACAGAGGGTCTAAAAGGCTTGTTAGTAAAAAGCTGTATGACTCACTGTGGTAAGAAAGGTCGCCGACCGTTGACAATAGTGAGTGTGTTGCTGTCATGGTCTGCGGAAGGCTGTGGAAGCATGGGTAGTGGGTGAGGCAGGTATAGTACAGCTGGAGGAGGAAGTGTGGATGAGTGGGAACCTCAGGAGGCACAGCTAGAACTCTTAGTGGTTGCTTTGTGTGGCCGGGAGGAATAAGCTGCGATGTAGATACCTCAACCTCCCTAGTAGTTGGGAATTCCTGGGAACCTCTAGTGAGATAAAGACAGAGGTTAACTCAGAGGAGGACACGCATCCTCCCCTTTAGAGGGCAAGATTGCTCACACATTGAAAAGCAAAAGCCCAACATGCAGCCCTCGGCAGGCTTACTGGACATGGTAAAAACATGTGAACAACTGCTGAGGGAAAATTTAGCCACATGGTTGGTGCATCCGTGGGACACCAGTGGAGATGACACTGCCCTGGCAGGGAGTGAAGCTGGAAAAATGAGACGTGGTAACCCCCGGAGGAGCACAGGCACCTCACACTCCTCTGAAGCCCCTTGTGGGACAGCATGTATATGAGGTAGGGAAAGCCATTTCTGGTTTTGGAGAAACTGAAAGGAGAAGAGGTGAGGTACTAAAGAGGTACTAAAGGAAAAGGGAAAAAGAGCAAAACAAAGTCTGCTGGACTGAAAAAGGGAGGCCAGATAGGCCCAGTTAGGATTACTAGGAAACAAGTGTGGTGTGGTCTTGTCTCAGTATAAATAAAGAGAAAATAGATTGGTAACCAAATGCTGAGTTAGTGGTCCTTTGAGAAGACCTGACTCCCAGTCAACAGTTGAGGCTTCCTCCTAGTGTCCCCCAAGAAGAGGGAGATAACGTCCTCAGAAGAAACTCCACGGAAAAGGACCAGTTACTGTATCCCAGGGTAGACTCCTCCCAGCCTAGAGACTAGGGATGGGACCCAGGATGCCTCCATATAAGAGCAATAGGGGTTGACCAGAGGTCCTTGTGGAGCTCACGATCAAGTGGAGTCCCTCAAACAAGCAGAGAATGGAGTGCATTGGCATGATCACTGCTCACCGCATCCTCAGCCTCCTGGACTCAGGCTATTCTTCCACCTCAACCTCCCTAGTAGTTGGGACTACAGGTGCATACCACCACATCTGGCTAATTTTTTGATTTTTTTGTGGAGATAAGGTCTTGCTATGTTGCCCAGGTTGGTCTTGAACTCTAGGGCTCAAACAATCCTCCTGCCTCGGCCTCCCAAAGTGTTTGGATTATAGGTGTGAGCCACTGCACCTGGCCGATAAAGGTTATTTTAAGAGAGGAAGCAAAATGAGAACTTTTATACCTTCCTCCCCCATGGCATATTGTTCTTGTGAAACAATATTATCTTCCAGGTGGGACAGAAGGAATCACCGCCACCAGAGAGAAATGGGCCAACGTGAATATTATCCAGCCAGTCCCAAACTCCTTTAGTAGTCCTATATGGCTGGCAGGAAAACCAGATGGTACCTGGCACATCACAGTAGACTACTAGGAACTAAATAAGGTGGTTCCCGAGATACACGCTGCTGTGCCTAATATAACTCAAGTGATAGAACAAATAAGACAAAACATAGGCACTTGTCATGCTGTGTTAGATTTGGCTAATGCTTTCTTGAGCCTCCCCTCCCTTTGCACCCTGCCTCACAAGACCCATTTGCTTTTACCTGGAAGAGCAAGCAATGGACATTCCAAGCAATGGACGTTCCTGTGTTGCCCCAGGGTTATCTATGTAGTCCCACCATTTGTCATGGAATGACTACTAGAGATTTAACCTTGTGTCCCCCTTCACATGCTATTAAGTAGTTTCATATAACATTGATGAAATCGTGCTAACCTCTGAAGACTTGTCATTGCTATGGCGACACCTTGATGCCTTGTGCATTCTTCTCCAATCCAGAGGATGGCCCATCAACCCACAAAAAAACACAAGGCCCAGAACCAGCTGTAAAGGTCCTAGGGGTCACTTGGTTAGTAAGACACACCGTATCCCAGGTACAGTAATTGACAAAATACAACAAATGTCCACGCCTAAAACAGTTAAATAATAACAAGTTTCCTAGGTCTTTTGGGATGTTGGCAGGCTTTTATTCCACATTTTTGCTCAATGTTTGCATCCCCTGTACAGACTAATAAAGAAGGAATCTAGTTGGTGCTGGGATAAAGAACGTAAGTCTAGTGACTCAGGCACAAGCCTTACAATCCCCCCTTCCCGGGATACCAAGGTCTTTAGATGTGACCATAAGCCCTGAGGGGACCAGTTGGGCCCTCTGGCAAGTCCAGCATGAGAAAGCAGTTCCCTTAGGATTCTGGTCACAACTATGGAAGGGTGCTGAAACCTGCTATTCCCCAACTAAACAAGGCCTTGTGTAGTCCTGGGGCTACACAAGGCCTTGCAAAAAGTTAACCCATAACTGCGGCTTTGCCGGTAACAGTGAGAACATGTCTCCCTCTCAGGGGCTGGATGGAAGGGTTGCTTGCCGGGCCTCCACTTTACAAAAACATCATGCACACTCGCAATTACATAGCACCCTCTCCACGAGTCCCTTGAGAGATGAACTGCATGCTCTCTTAGGGCCAGTCCACTCTGAGATGAGTGTGGTCTCTAGGTGAGCTCCCACAGGAGATGCTTCCAATGAGACATAAACTCAGATGAATCAAGCCGAGGAAACCCTTGTATGGATGGCACTAACTGTACAACTGCAGACAGATGCTATCTGGTTTGAGATAGGAATGCAGCAAAGCAGTCTGTGGCAGAACTTCCAGCTACATGACTGGTTTTCACTCATGAGCCATGGTTTATAGTTCTCTTGTATAGATCTACCTGTCTTGCGGCCACCTAGGACCACATTTCTGTCTGTAAGCGCCCTCAGTAAATCACCCCAAACTGACAAACTGGGTCTGTCAGTTTCCTTCTTTTTCTTCTCTGCTCCTTCTGCATTTGAGGGTCGCTTTGTATATATGGTCCTTTCACAGAACAGTGAGGCACATCTGTTTCCAGTTGTACCCATCCTAAGTGGGGAACAGGGTCAGCACAGAACATCCATGGAGATGGGGGTTTGGAAAGAGGCGACCTCAGAGCCACTTTTATTATTCTGGGGGTACTGGACAATGCAGAGCCACAGTGAATTCTGTTGCATCATCTGGTCTTGAAGCCACTCTGTGCCATCTGTATATGTGTGTGTGTTTCTGTGTGTGTTTCCTTCTGTGTATGTTCCCCTTTGTGTGTTCCCTTTTGTCTCTGTTCCGTTTTGTATGTTCCTATGTATGTTTTCTTTCGTGTGTGCCTATGGGTGCTCCTCTGCATGTGTGTTCCTGTGTGTGTGTTGCCGTGTGTGTACTCCTCTGTGTTCCCCTGTGTGTTCTCCTGTGTGTGTGTGTGTGTTCCTGTATGTGTGTTCCCCTGTGTGTGTGTGTGTGTGTGTGTGTTTGCCTGAAGTAGTGAATGCTTCCTGGTTTCAGCATTGAAAATCCTGGTGCCTACATGAACAGAACCAAATAAAAAGCAATTAAAATATTAGGACAGTCAGCTTGACTTTTGTTTGGATCTGGCACATGTTGTATTTTTTCTGCCTTTGGAAAGAGTTTCTCTGTGAGGGCTTGCATAGGAGGCTCTCTGTTCAGAAAATGGCATAAGAGAAGTCATGCCCCAAAGAGGAGTCATTAGTGAACTCTATTATTAGATTCCAGGTGAAATATTGCAGTTTTGATGATGTTCCAATGGCATAAAGGGACAAACAACGTAAATCTCAGTCTTATATGGAATCAGAATGCTTTCTGCTCTTTAACTGTTTGACTAAGTATGTATGTCAAGCTTTTCACATTTTTATTTCTTTTATTTTTGTTTGTTTTATATTTAAGGGGGAACTTTTACGAACATCGTAATTTTCCTGAAATGTATCTAAACAGGGAATTTCAGCTGGAACCAGTAAAGATCAGAAAAATACTAGTCATTAGAGTGTGTTGCTTTGTCTGGGACCAGTGAGGAAATAAACTCCACGCCTTCTGGTGTCTGTGGTTCTTGCACATCTGGTCAATTAGCAGGACTCCAGGATATGTAACAGGTCCAGTCACTTGGTGAACAAGGCAAAGTCGTATGTGTTTTTTTGTGTTTTTGGTTTTTTTTTTTTGTTTTTTTTTTTACCAGCATTCACACTCATGTATTTTCCAGCAATGAGACATAGAGGATATAGCAAATCTATTCAAGTCAGGGCAGAAAAATAACAAAAATCTTCTTTAAATTATTTTTATGAAAGGCCCATGGGGGTCAGGTTAAATAGTAAGTAGCAATATAGAATAAATATTTTACTGAGATTACCAATTTTAAGCTTGTCTTTTCCTCTTTATGTTTCATTGTTTACTACTTTGACATTCACATAAATACATTGCTAATCAAAAAAGGGTGACATTTGGAAGATAAGTGATCAAATAGTGTCTAAACCAGTCACAACAACTGACAACGCTATGAGTAACCTGGCCTTTTCATTCAACTGCTGGCAACAATTAAACGTCTATTCATCAATATATAACATGCCAAAATAAAACCATCATCTCAAAAATATTAATGTGTATGTTTAACAAGTGCATCCTTAATTTTTAAGACTCCAAATTTTGTTGAAATAGACTGATACATATGAATTAGATCAAGCATATTTCATTTAAATAAGGGAACTTACAAAACAGAAGTATCCCCATTACAATGAGCTAAGAGGCAATGAAGACTTATTGGGTAGTGTGCAGGGTCCCAGTGAAGGCAGAGTGAAGACACAAACAGGAGGATTTGAAGTTATTGTAATGTGCAGACAACGTGATTCTGTAGGGTCAAAGAAATCTTCCCTTTGTGCTCTCTTAATGAAGTATAATATTCGTGACATGAATGATGAAATCTCAATGTCTTTTGGAACAGAACCACAGTTACTCCTTCGTGATTGTCGATGGCTGCTTTAACACAATCATGGCAGCACTAGGTAGCTGCAGGAGAGACCATGTGACCTGCAAAGCCTGAAATATTTAATATCTCATTCATTTATAGAAAAAGTTTGAGGACCTCTGACGTAAGCTCCAAGAAGCAGCCAACTTTGTCTGTTTTGTGCACTGATGCATTCTAACTAACAAGGAAGGTGCTTACTGAATTTGTCTGTAATGGGTGTGTGAATGGATGGATGGATGGATATGTGGATGGATGGGTGGCTCGTTGGAGGATGGATGGGTGCATGGTTCCCACGCAGTGTTGGAGTTGGCCAGTGGTCAGACCATATGTTTGTTTATGGTACCAGAATCTACAACTCATGGGAGCTTATGCCATAGGTCTCAGTCATTTACTATGAAGTGGCTTAGAAGAGACTGAGAGTGGGGCTCTCCCAGGAAGAGCTGACAGAAGGGGAGTGGGAGAGGGTGCTGACAGAAGAGTTGAGTGGTAGGCTGTGGAGTCTGCCATGGGGAGGAGGATGTAGAGGCTGATGGACAGGAGAAAGGGTGAGCCTGCAGTGGACTGCAGGCTGTGAAGGATGTCATGCGGAGGATGTGAATGAGAACAGGAGTTTGGGGCCACAGATACCAAGCTACACAATCTCAGAATGTAGAACAGCACCTGGTAATAAGACTGTACATGAACTCGACTTTCTCAGTTGCATTTTCTGTCCTTCCCTAACACATAAGAAGGAGCTTTTCCATCCCTGGCTCCTCATGGGCTAGTGCACCAAATACACAGAAGCTGTTTTGCCTCATGCTATGGTCTGAACTGTGTCCCCTGCCAAATTCATGTGGTGAAGCCCTAATCCCCAGGATCTTAGAGTGTGACTGAGTTTGGAGATAGGGTCTTTAAAGAGGTAACTAAGATGAAATGAAGTCAGATGGGTGGCTCTAATGCAATATGACTCGTGTCCTTATGCAAAGAGGATATTAGGATACAGACACACACAGAGGGATGATCATGTGAAGACATAGGGAGAAGATGGCTGTCTACAAGCCAACAAAATGCCTGAATTTGCCACCATTCCCCAGAGGCCCAGCTAGGTCTCTGTGGCAGATTGATTGCATTAGATCACTATGAGGATGGAGGGTCAGCAAGGGGGTTTCACTGGAAGAGACACCTATTCCCTGCCCATAATGCTTCCACAAAAGTACCATCTGTGAAGCACAGGTTACCTTCCAACCATTGTGGTGTCTTACCCAGAATTGCTCTGATTGAGGAAGTCACTTAATATTCAAGGAAGTGTGGCAATGGGTTTGCCCTTGTGGAATTCACTGGTATCACCATGTTACTTGCCTTCCAAAAGCAGGTAATCTGGGAGAATGGGGGAATGGAGATTATTTTCTCGGAGGCAAAGAAAAAAATTAACTTGACTATGATTTTTTCTCTGTAGAGACGCTATATTGCCAAACACTGCAGACTCTAATACAAATGGATGACAAGTCAGCAGCCCTTGCCAGTGCAATCGAGTGAGATCAGAGAAGACACATTGCATTCAGCTGAGTCATGGCCCTTATATTATCTAGGTCCTCATCCCTGGAACCTAGGAGTGTTCCCTTATATGGAAAAAAAGGTCTTTGCATATATGATAAAATGAAGGGTCTTGCGATGGAGTGATTATGATGGATTGTCTAGTGGGACTAAATGCAATCCCAAGTACCTTTACAAGAGGGAGACTGAGGAAGATTTTACTACAGACAGAAGAGGAGGTGACCACATGACCACAGTTGTAGTGGCCACAAACCATAGAAAGACAGTAACCACCAGAAACTGGAAGAAACATGGAATGAATTCTCCCCTAGAGCCTCTGGAGAGAAAGTGGCCCTTGATCTCAGCCCAGTGAAACTGGTTTAGGACTCATGACCTGCAGAACTGTGAGAGATTACATATTTGTTGTTACCAAGTTTGTGGTCATTTGTTACAGCAATCACAGGAAACTAATATACACATATCAAAATTGATATATGGATTCAATTTTATATTCTTCTCCAAAATTAAGTAAAATTAACAAGTACATGAATTTTTTTTTAGTTGGAGTCTCACTCTGTTGCCCAGTCTGGAGTGCAGTGACAAGGTCACTGTTCGTTGCAGCCTTGACCTTCTGGGCTAAGACAATACTTCTACCTCAGCCCCCCAAGTAGCTGGGACTACAGGTGTGGGCCACCTAATTGATTAATTTTTAAATTTTTTGTAGAGAAGAGGTCTTGCTATGTTTCCCAGGCTGATGGATTCAAACAATCCTCCCTCCTTGGCTTCCCAAAATGCTAGGATTACAGACATGAGCCACTGTATCTGGCCCTATCCAGATTTTTTAAATAATTCTTTTTGTGCACTCAGATCAGGAGTTGTTAAAAAGGATAATAAATTTATAAAATGTGATACCAAATTGTACAAAATTGACCATGCCTAAGTGGGCAAATTTGCCATATTCTTGAATAAAACATAATTTAAAGATCACCGGCATTAATTTATTTTGTGTCCTGATTTGGACTTCCAAATACCTTTGGCAATTTTATCTTGGAAAGATATGCATTGACTAGGAAACTGGTATTTTAAATACATTTCCTTTATGTGACACGTTTCTTGTGTATAGATGTGATGAGAATTCAAAAAAATTTAGGCACAAAATACAAGCACAAAAAGGAATGAATTCAGATGGCTTTAGAAGAGAACAAACAGAAGCCAAGTTTCCAAGCAGGCAGGATTCTAGGATGAGCCCCAAGGGTCTTCGCCCTTCTCCTTAGTGTGGAATCTGGGTTGTGATGTGATATCATGGTACATCACAGGGCAAAAGTTATTTCTGCAGATGCAGTTTATGCTGCTAATCAGTTGACTTTGGGTTACTCAAATAGGTGATTAACAGATATGCCTGAACTAAGTGCATGAGCCCTAACTCAAATCTAGGTCTAGACATCAGAGATGGGGACAATCACAGATTTGAAGCCACAGAGACCTTCTCCTGATGGCCTTGAAGGAGGAAATGCCATATTGTGGAGAGAGCCACGGGGCAGGAAATGGACAGGCATTAATTCTTTAAATGTTTGGTAGCCTTCAGCAGTAAAGAATTTACCTATACTAGGTGCTATAATTTGAATATTTGTCCCCTTCAAATTTCATGTTGAAAGTTGATACCGAACGTCGAAAGTGGGGCCTAATGGGAGATGTTTAGATCATGGAGGTGAATTCTTCACACATTAATGTGGGGGAAGGGAAAATTGGGGGGCTGGAGGGTAAAAGGTGGTAGGGGGCAGTAAGATCTCACTCTATTGGTTCCCAGGAAAGCTGGCTGTTTTAAAGAGCCTGGCACCTTCCTCTCTCTCTCTCTCTCTCTCTCTCTCTCTCTCTCTCTCTCTCCACTGGCTCCCCTTCCTCTTCCACCATGAGTGGAAGCAGCCTGAGTTCCTTACCAGATGCTGGGCAGACACCAGCTTCCTGTAAAGCCTGCACAACTGTGAGCCAAATAAACTTCTTTTCTTTATAAATTGCCCATCTGGACTAAGACACTAGGCATTTTGCATAAGTAGAATCATGCAACGTATGGTCTTTTGTGGCTGGCTTGTTTCACTTAGCACACTGTTTACAATGTTCATCCATGTTGTAGCATGTATCAATACTTTATTTCCTTTTATGACTGAGTAATATTCCACTGTATGTTTATACCACATTTTATTTACCCATCTGTTGCTGGACACTTAGGTTGTTTCCACCTTTTGACTACTATGAATAATGCTATTAACATTGGCATGCAAGTCCCTGTTTTCAATTCTTTCAGGATAATACCTAGGCAGAGAAATGCAAGGCCATATGGTAATTATATGTTTAACTTTTTGAGGAACTGCCATACTGTTTTCCGCAGTGGTTGCACCATTTTACATTCCTACTAGCAATGAACAAAATTTCCAGTTTCTCTACATCCTTGTCAACACTTGTTATTTTCCATTAAAAAAATTATAGCCATCCTAATAGGTGTAAGGCGCGATCTTACTGAGGTTTTGATTTTCATTTCCCCAGTGACTAATTATGTAAAGTATCTAAGTGGCCCTGAAGGGCAGGGATCTGCTGGGCTGGATGATGGGGGAAGGATCTTGGGTTCATTGCCTCCTTTGTTCCCTCCCCTGAGCTCAGGAGATTTTTAAAAAAATGTTTGGAAAGTTTACTAAAGTGTAAAGAAGTAAAAATGGCATATCATCCAACCACTTATAGATATATGACATAGCATATATTTTATATATTATAAAAACTTTTGAATATTGTAGTATTTTTTCTAGAATTTTATTCATGATTTTATTTTTTACTTTGGCATGATAGTGTACATATTGTTCTGTATCCAGCTTATTATCTGACATTTCGAAACATACTAAATATTTTTCAAAATAATAGTTTTTATTGGTTGCATGATAATCTACCTCAAGGATAAGGCTTCATTTACTTAACCATAACTCCGCTGTTAAATAGTCAGGTTGTTTCTGACTCACTGGTAGTGTACTGTGAACATTCTTGCACATGCATTTTAAACCAAATATGTGATTACCTCAAGACCTTTTTGTGACCATTCCCATAGCTCTGTGATGCAGGCTTGGAACTCTAGCCTGGGGAACATGTTCTCTGCTTAGTCGTCTGAGGCTGATGATGGAGAATTTTAGTTGGCTTCACCTGCGTTTTTTAGTGATTCCTGTGGCTTTGGTTTCATTTTTGAAAATTTGTATGGAGTGGGGCTCACCTTTCTGCCATCTCACTGCCCTCCTTGGTATACACATTTGCCAATATTTGGACAAAAACACAGACTCAAATCAGGTACTAGAACCCAATGACTGCCCTCTAACAATGTAGACTCTCATCTCCCTTTCCCAGTTCCCATTTTCCTAAACATATTATAGAGATGGAGAGATCTCAGGGATTGGAACTCCTGGGAGATTCATCATCAGCCTAGAGTGGTTGGGCAGGCAGAGGTAGAGTGGTAATCCTTTAACTGAGCATGGTAGAAGCGTCCAAGGTAAAATTCCAAACACTGTGTTGCAGGCCTGAGGATTGGCTCCTTAAGAGAGTCGGGGATGCAGAAGAGCAGGCAGGCCCTCAGCGCCAGTTCCCCAGAAGCCTGTCCATCACACAAGTTCCAGGACCAAGCTGCACCCTCTGTTAAGCTGCGCTGGGGAGCCCTGCTGACCTCTGACAGACTGATTAGGCCTGCGGGATCTGTTCTCAGGGGTCAGGCCCTGTAGAATTCAGCCCATGTACACCAGGAGAGCTGAGATTTGTGTCCCTCAATTTAGAGGTGCATGTAGAAAAGAATCCTTTATTTGAGGTTGGTGGAGAAGGATCAGAAGAAAGTTTTTTTTTTTTTTTTTGAGTTGGAGTCTCACTCTGTCGCCCAGACTGGAGTGCAGTGGCTGTTCCTGGCCACCACAGCCTCGACCTGCTGGGCTCTGGCGATCCTTCCACCTCAGCCTTCCAAGTAGCTGGAACTACAGGCGCGCGCTACCACGCCCGGCTAATTTTTGATTTGTTGTAGAGATGAGGTCTCGCCAAGTTGCCCGGGCGGGTCTTGAACCCACGGGCTCAGGCAATCCACTCACCTCAGCCTCCCAAAGGCGCAGGATTACAGGCTGAGCCACCGAGCTTGGCTAGAAGAAAATTTTTAAAAAATCAATTTGAAGCCGGGCTCGGTGACTCAGCCTGTAATCCCAGCACTTTGGGAGGCCAAGGTGAGTGGATTGCCTGAGTCCGTGGATTCAAGACCAGCCCGGGCAACTTGATGAGATCTCATCTCTACCACAAATCAAAAATGAGCCTGGCGTGGTAGCGCGCGCCTGTAGTTCCGGCTACTTGGAAGGCTGAAGTGTAAGGATCACCGGAGCCCAGAAGGTCGAAGCTATGGTGGCCATGAGCGTGCCACTGCACTCCAGCCTGGGTGACGGAGTGAGACTCTAACTAAAAAAAAAAAAATCAATTTGAAAAATATATTGCATGGAAATGAGACAGATCTCAATAAAAATCCAAGTAAAATTATCAATCACACTTTCTCAGGATCTCAAACTTACCAAAACTGACCTGCCTCCTGGATTACTGAAGAGGGACAAATGGCCATGAGAATGTCCCCTCTGAGTTTGGTCACAGACTTTTAGAGGTCCCTCAGGCTCGGGAGGACAGCAAACAAGACCAGAATCTGTCATCGATTCAAGGGAGAGGCACTGAGGAGACTCTTCTCAGCAGAGCATGAAATAGGTGTACAGGACTTGAGACAACTCACCCAGGGAGACAAGCAGTCCCTGAACCCTAGTTCCTGCCATCAGGTCCACCAAGGAGGATCTTATTGTCAGTGCTTTCATCCACTGAAGAGACAGAAGGGACAAACCTACTGATGGCACAAAGCCTTGGGGCAGAACCCAGGTTCACCGGACATAGGAGTCACCTCTTGAGTAAAGGGCATATCAACACCAGAAGATGAGTGAGCTGTTGTTCAGAGCCTCCAGGAGATGGTGGGGCTCATGTGTGAGTCAACAAAAGAAAACGAAGTCCATCCAAGGGGAGCTCAGGGCTCAGGGAAAGTGTCAAGTCTCCCATACTGTAATTACAGGGCTTTATCTCTTCGAGCACAGCAAAGGGCTGATGGCTGCATCCCACGGCCTTCTCCTAGCCCAAGTGTCTGAGTGCACCAAACAATAGGAAGGTCACAGCAGAGTTCACAAAACCAAGCCAATTGTGCAGTTCCATGGGTGAGTAACGGCTTGTGAGTCACCCTCTCCCAGGCTCCCAGGGAACTTTGTCCCCAGTCTGGCCCTGACACCGAATGAAAGTGACAGGTCCATAGGTTCTGTCTCTAGGTGGCAGTTCCCTCAGGTCAACCAGAAAGTCCTCCTCCATCCCCTTCTCCCAGCAAGATTTCTTCAAAGAACTATTTCTCCACAATTGGATAAGATTAATTGCACCTCACATTATACATTCTCTGAAGAGGCTGGCCTTTGCTTCTCATTATCAGCAGCACTGATTCTTCCTGGATACATGTGTTTCTTCACAGAGGGAGAGAATTTTGTCCTCTCTGAGGTGTTTGGGGGAAGTTTAGAGTATCCCAAGACTTGGGGCTTAGAGAAAATCTCAGATTCAATTCTTATGGAGAACTGGCTTGGACTTCTCAAAGCTTGCAAGGGCAGGCAGGGGGTTCACAGCCACGTGACAAACCTGCAACCATCTTAAGCAACTTGATTTGTTTCTATGAATACTGCCTTTAAAAAACAAATAAAGGTGGAGCACAGTGAGTCATACCTATAATCCCAGCACTTTAGGAGGCCAAGGCAGGAGGATTGCGAGTTCAAGATCAGCCTGAGCAACAGAGTGAGACCTCATCTGTACAAAAAAATCAAAAAATTAGCTGTACATGGTGGCATGCACCTGTAGTCCCAGCTACTCGGGAGACTGAGGTAGAAGGACTGCCTGAGCCCAGGAGGTCAAGACTGTGGTGAGCTATGATTGTGCCACTGCACTCTAGCCTGGGTGATACAGTGAGATCATGACTCAATAACAACAACAACCAACCAACCAACCCAAAACAAAACAAAACACCAAAACAACAATAACAACAAAAAACAAACCCAAGCACTCAGGGACTTAACAAGTAAGAAGATCCGTAAAAGAACAAGTGCCAGGACAAGGCCTCCTCAGTCCCTCCACCTCTCCCTCAATCTACTGAACTGTGCATAGGCTTGAGGGGTGCCTGGGGCTAAGCACCCTATGATCACATTTTTACCGTTCAGTATCCAAGACAAAAATAAGTGAGAACAGTTTCCTTCCACATGTTCCCCAAGACCCTGTCCACTACTGATGGAGTCTAGGGTGACCAGCACTGCTCCCCGACTCTTAGCTTAGCCTCAGTTGACCCCCAGCTTCCCTATCTCTCCCCCTTGTGGCTAGCCCTGGAGCAGCAGGAAACCCAAGATTCCTGGCCCTGCCTGCATCTTAGCAGTGGGGACAGGACGCCAGGAGGTAGGTGGAGTGGTGGAGGTGAGGCCTCAGCACATTTGGCAGTGGAAGGAGGACATATTACGAGCCTAGGCAAAAAAAAAAAAAAAAAAAAAAGACATCAAAATATCGTCAATTAGCACACTTGCACTCAGTTTATTCTCCATCCACTGGCAGGGAGCTCATTTCAAGCTAGGGAC
>CAUYQG010212819.1:0-18222 GCA_963574415.1 Tarsius wallacei | reverse complement strand
ATAAGCAGACCTTGAACAATTATAATACTATATGAAAGGGATTGGCAGTAGAGGGAAACTGCCAGGGGAGGAAGGAGCATACCTCATCAACAAGGGTACCTGTATAATGAACATTTGTATACCTAACCTTGAATTGTATCCTACTTCTTTAAAATTAATTAATTAATTAAAGAATAATTAAGCTCAAAAAAAAGTAAAGAAAAGACTAAGATTAACAACAATGACTAGGGTGTGCGATTTTGAATGACAGTCTCAGATACTATTTAGATCTACATCCAACAGGCAATAGGGAGCCATTGCGGTTTGAAGAAAACTCCACTACAGCCCGTGAGAGTTTACATATTGGGTCAAGTTTATTCTTCAGTTAATATCCTTCTGTGGTTTCTCACTGCTGCTAGGATAAAGTCTAAAATCCATATCAGGAAACTTAGAGGCATACATCACCTGATTTCAACCTAGCACTTCAGTTTTTGTTTTGTTTTGTTTGAGTCAGGGTCTCACTTTGTCACCCAGACTGAAGGCATGATCACAGCTCACCACAACCTTGACCTCCGAGACTCAGGTGAGCCTTCCACCTCAGCCTGTCTAGTAGGTGGGACTATAGGCAAGCACCACACCTGGGTAATTTCTTGACTTTTGTAGAGCAAAGTGCTGGGACTACAGGCATGTACCACGGTCCACAGACCTTGCACTCCAGTGTTTAGCATATTCTGTTTCCTCTAAAAGTCTCTCTCTCTCTCTCTCTCTCTCTCTCTCCCTCCCCCCCTCCGATCCCATTGGGAAATGGTCGCTTTCTCTTAAATCTCATCATACACATCACTTTATCAAGAAGAGATTATCCTTTGACATTCTAGGTTAGTTTAGTTCCCCTGGTTATACCATCCTGGCACATTGTCCTTTTTTTCTAACACCAAATTACAACTGTAAATATTTAAGTCATTGCTTGTGTAATGCCTGTCTGCCAAGTTAAACTATAAATTGCATGAAAGCGGGAAATATGTAAAACCAGTTAATAAACAGTATTCTCAGATCTAACAAAGAAAATACACAAATAGGTTCAAGATTATGGATTATTGGAGATGACTTATATGATGTAAAGACTTGAGATTAAAAAGCAGAGAAGTTGTTAAAATGTCCAGAACAAAAAGTTATTGGAAGTATGATAGAAATAGACACAGAGAGGTAGGTGTAAGAAGTATTTTAAGAGTAAAAGCAACAGGACCTGGAGATTTACTGGATGGATTATGTCTAAACAACTTGAGAGACCTCATTAAAAACATTTAACAAGATTCATTGTTTTTTCATCTTTCCTAATTTTGAATAAATCTTTTCTCAGCTCTATGACAATATCTCCTAATATTGAAGTTCCTTTTATCCTATGCATTCTTTATAGAACATTCTGCGAATGCCAGGGGTGCCAAAAAATGTATACACATATTAAGAGATGTTAAGAGATGTCTGCTGTAATCAGAAGTGTTTAGATGCTGATGGCAACCACTTTGAGCACCTCTTGTAATTGCAGAAGTCAAATGTGACTTGTACTTATTTTGTGGAGCTTACCTTCTAGGCAGAAAACTACAGAAAATAAAGAGGAAACAGTAGATACAACTATTAATATAGTTAATATCATGTAGTCGAAGGTGGTGAGTATAGGAAAAGAAAAAGTAGCCATGAAGGAGAGATCAATAGAAATAGCCCAATGGCACTCCTCCTGTTATCTCCAGCACATAGCATGTATTAATTTTCAAAGCTTCTCTTTCTGTTTGTTTTACTTTTAATGAAACCCAGGAACTTTCCTAGTAGGCATTCAGTGAAATGTAATTGCTCTTTTTCTTATCTGTTTCCTAGAGGTAAAATCCTCAAGGGCAGGGAGGGAGCAAAATATCATGGTAATAGGAAGAATGCCTCCTTGTTAGATCTGGGAGGGACAGTCCTGGACAGACACCCTCCCTGTCACCAGGAGAGCACTCAAGCTCCTCTGTGGCTCAGTACTCAGTCTTGCAGTCTTGTTCTTCAGACTTCTAGCTGATTCCTTTATTTTGTGATCCTGAAAATATTATGGGCTTATTTTCTATTTCTCACTTTCATCAGTTTCCTCTCTCTAAAATCTTTCATGGCCTATTGGTCTACATGAAGGCAGTGGCCAAGGCATTTTATTGGTGGGTTAAAATATCTCATATACAGCAGGGAATGGTGACTCATGCCTGTAATTCTAACACTTTGGGAGGCTAAGACAGGAGAATCACTTGAGCTCAGGAATTTGAGACCAGTCTGGGCAACAGAGTGAGACCCTGTCTCTACAAAAAGTCTAAAAATTTGCCAGGTGTGGTGGAGGTGTAGGTCTGTAGTCCCAGCTATCCAGGAGACTGAGGTAGAAAGATCGCCCAAGCCCAGGAAGTTGAGACCGCAATGAGCCATGATCTTTCCACTGCCTGGATGACAGAGGGAGATTCCAACTCAAAAATAATTTTTTTTCCCAAATAACTAGCTTGCTACATTTAATTTCTCACTCATGAATTATAATTTTTTGTGGCTCTTTGAATAGCATTAATAAAATTTGCATATTTGTCATAACAGTAAATAGCACAATATAAGATAATAAATATTTAATAGCTTTTCCTCAACTTCTGGGGAACAGTTGGAACAGTTCAAACTATTGAGACACTGTTTGCTTAGAAACTGACTTTCTCAAAACAGAAGGTAAACATATTTTCTTTAAAAATTACTCATAACTTAAACAGTTAGAAAAGAATAAATTAACTTCCTTATTATCTTAGTACACAAGAAGACAATTTTTTAACAAAGAAACACTTTGTTAAGTAGATTTCAATTATTTAAATCAATTAAAGCTTAACTGAAACAAGTTTAAAAGTCAAATATTCAATTATTATTTTCATTTATTTCCAAAAATGAAGTGATTTATTTCATAGTAAGTTAAATGTACTGATTATTTTGGCTTTGGCTGGATATTATTTAAATGTGTTTGTAGTTTTTAAATGAATAAATCAATCATTTCCATAAAATTCTAGATCCCTGACTTCTCTTTAAAAAAAAAAAAAACTTAATACTCCTCCTTACTTCTTATCTGCTTCATTCATTTATATACTCAAAGTACTCCTCTGCCCCTGAAGGTATAGAGGTTGACAATCCCAAATTTTTGATCAAAGGAAAAAAAGCATGACAACTAGTGCCTGTTTCTCAAAAGGCTCACTATGTAGTAAGAGTGACACAACATAATAGTATGTTTTTTAAATAAATGATTAAAGTCAACATTGATAGGATATTAATTATGTCTCTGCTTGTATTGTTTCAGGTGAGAAACCATCTCCCGCCCCCAAAACACTGAGATAAGTGTGTGGTGTGTGTGTGTGTGTGTGTGTGTGTGTGTGTGTGTGTTATAGGTATTGAGAAGAATAAATTAGAGAAAGATTTAACGTTTTGATTTGACACTGAATTCAACTTTTTAAAGCCAAACCTAACAGACTATTTGTTTCTCACCTGAGAGCGATCTTTAAAAGTATAAGATGACTTGAGATTTCACCCCAAGGCCTGGACATGCAGCTTGTTGAAAGTAACTTGAAAGGTGGTGGGAGAGGCAAATAATAAACTTGTATTCTTCAGATGCCCTTCCGAGTCCTGCTTGTTCAATGACGGGGTGCAACCTGAGGGTTGGCACGAGGGATTGGAGTGTGGCTGTTCACTGTGAAATACAGAACGTCAATTCAAAGAAAGGAGATGAGTATGCATTGCAGAAGACAACAAAATTTTTGTGAAAGAGGAGAAAAGATTGAAAAAAAATTAGAGACTAGTTATAGATGACTTTAGAATTTGGACATTAAGATGTCTGTGAGCACATTAATTTGTGGCCCAGTTGCCTAAAAACTTCAGTTGATCATGTCACGTAACTAACTAAAACCGGGAAATTGACTTTGGGCATAAAGAATAAAAAATACATTATGGTTTTGTGTACTTTGCTTTCTCTTTAGGAAATACATGTAAAAATGGCTTGCCAAGGCCCAATATTAGCTTCCACAATTAAATATACCAAGTAAAGCAAGATGTAAAGAAGCATATTAAGCCATCATTTCAGTAAGAATATAATTTGAAAGTGAAATGGATAAGAAATGAACCAAAGACAGGAAATGAAATAAAATGAGTGAATAGTTCAAGAGAAATGCCTGAGCCCAGGAGTTTAAGGCTGCTGTGAGTAGTGATTGAGCCTGCTTCCAGTCTGGCAGCTCTGTCAGAGAGAGAGAGAGGGAAAGGAAGAGGGAAAAGAGAGGGAGAGAGAGAGAGAGAGAACTGACAGACGGAAACATCATTTGAAGAGCAATAAAGAGAGGGGTTATATCAAAGGACAGCTCCTCTCAGAAATTTCTTGTGTCATTTTAAGCAACATTTAACTAAGTATGTAGAAGTAAGCATGATCCTAGGAACAGAATTTTGAACTTGAATCCAGAGGTTGGAATCTGTCTATCTTGTTGTACATCAAACTCCTGAATATATTTATACTAATTATTGAAAAAGTTCCCCTTAGGTTTCTTGAGCTCCTATGTCTTCCTGGGTTTATCAGGAATGCAACACCCTGACTGCTTTTTACTGGGGCCATTTCTCGGGGTCATGTTTGCAGAGAGCAATGTTGAGAGATGATTTAATATCTATATCTGTGACAAAGAGAGTTTTTTTTACTGCTTGCTATAAAAGGCATGAGTTCCCCCAAATTCAGTATTCCTCAGCTGCATGCAAACTCACTATGCATACAGCATCCATCTGGGTCCTTGACATCACCCCCATGAGACTTGAAGGGACAAAGGAAGCCTACACAAGCATAAAGATGTTCATACTGCTTACTAGACATTGAGTGATAAATTCCTTTGTTTCTGACCCAGGAATCTTGTGCCTTCTATTAGTTTCCATGAAACATCAATACACTATCTTACTAGTTTGCATGCAGTGGTAAATCTTCAGACCTGATAATAATCACTGACATATGCAGTCTTTATCACGCACCTGACCTTGCCTGGTTGGATATATCATTCAAAGATATTCAAATACTATATTTGGAGTATTATATTATGTTATTAGCCTCGCCATTCCTTACCACTTGAGCACTTTTTTTTTTTTTTGAGAAAGCATGATTTATTGAAAGGACAGAGAAGCTTTCACAGTGGGAGGGTGTCCCAAGGAGTTGCCCAGAGCACTTGTAACTGTTAATGACTCAAAGCAAATTAATAATATGTATATACCTGGCTAAGTCAGAATCCTCTTTTTTTAATTACTTCTCCTTTAAATATTAATCTTTAAAATAAGCTTGTAGATATTTTAAATTTGGATCAACAAGTTCTCATTATCTGAAACTTCTAACTCTTTCCCCTTTCCCCAATTTATATTATCCTTCTCCTCCAGAGACCTGCTCGAACACACCCACAGAATATACACATGACTTTAAATAAAAGCAGAAAGATGGCCTGTTGGTCTCTTCCCTACTTATACTGTGATACTGATTACAACTTGGACATGTCAGTGAGTTACCTCAACATTTTAACAATATATAAAATAATAAACAGATGTGACAACATAAAAAATACCGCTATAATATTCAGTATTAGACAGCAGCCTGCAGAAAGATAATTATGAGGATGAATAGCCTTATTAATGTCAAATACAATAGTATTTTCAATAAGCTTGTGACAGAGCATCTTCTATTCCTTTGCAATGAATACTGAAGACTTGTGGAAATATGAACTTTTTATCAGATTCGTAAAGGCATAAGAAGAGATAGTGACATAATTATAATTATATTAAGAAGCATGGTTGATTGGTTGTCAGCACACTTACATTTAACAATCCTGGGTGTTTTTACATGATAATGGCATAATGACAGTAATGAACTTAGAAGTTATTCTTAGCAGAAGTATCACAGCAGAGTGCAATCGATTTCTGCAGAAGCTATAAATGCAATCCCCAACCTTATAGGATATTGTAAATGCAAAGCGCAAATTCTCATTCATAACTACTTAATTAAAGAACATTATTGGTTTACCTGTAATTGCTTTAATTTATCACAGTGTTATAATTTATAAATAATGTGTGTTATTCTTCAGTAGTTTTATTGTAATTACACATAATTTACAATTCACATTACTGGATTTCTAATTAGCCTCTAAATATTCTTGGTTATAAAAATGAAAATACTATTTTAAGGAGACTAGGATAATTAACAATGTATTAAATCTATTGGCTATCAACATTTAACAAACAATAAAGTAAACTAATCCAGGCTATTTAGTGGATGGGTTATAAAATTTTATAAAGTTATGGTGTACAACTCAGTCCTTCCTTGAGTTGCTGTCATTAATAAGTCTGTTTCAGATTAACCTTGGTGGAGCCCTGGTCCACGTCTGGCAAAGCAACACACTCACCACTTCCTTTCATGTTTGGGTGGATGGCACTAGAGATGGGGGTCAGAACAGACATCTATCATAATATTCTAAATGAGCTTTCCTATTGTGAGAGTTTCCAAGTTACTTGATTTAGGAGGTTGAACAATGAAACATTCAATCTATCAAATCTGTGTTTCTAGAAATTGAGAACGATACTGTGGTTGCTTATTAAAATCACTATTTTGAATTTTCACTGAAAGTTTTAAAACAGGCTTGTTTTGGCATAATGTAGTCATAATCCAGTCACATGACCTGACTCTTTTACTTGAAAATGGCTAACGAAAGACAGGTGACTAGCTATAAATGTTCCAAAGACTACACAGTCACCTATACAGTATGCTTTGAAAAGCCTTCAAAATTTAGTATCTCTTAAATCAACCTGAACTTTCTACCATTAGAAACAATGCTTTCTGTTAGGCATTTATCCAAAAAGCTTCTGTAATTGCCACTAGAGTATGTACCATGGATGAAATGTAAATCATTGGTCCTTATCATTTAATTCATAAAAATTCATTTTTAGATGAGATGGTACCAGGTAAGAGGTAGAAGAGACAGAGAAAATACTGTTAGAAAATTTTAAAAAAAGCAGGGGGTTTCATTGAGGTAAGAAAACCCAGGCAAAGTAACATAAAAACATGGTTGGGGGATGGGGTGGGAATATGTCCAGGAACCCAAAGGGCCCGGTAAGGCTTCTGTGTACTAGGATAGAATAGAAGATTATTGAAATGAATTGGGACTGGCATCAAAGACAAACATCCCTTGGTTGGTAATTTTGCCTATGGCCAACCATAAAATCACCCTGCTAAGATTTTTTTTTAATACTGATCCTTGAAGTTCTTGAACTTCCATAACTATCATGAAAATGGAGCTTGCTATAATTCAGAATAAAAATAATTGATTGTAACGTAAATCAAAGGATATAGTCTTAAAATCACAAATTTTATTTACAGTTCAAGGCGTCGTCATAACTGCAAATTATCTACTAAATTCATCTTATTGAAACTTGGTTGTAATGAATAAAATAGATCTCATTTTAAAATAATGCTCCAATTATGCTCATAGCCATAGGCAGATGTGGACTGTTAATAATCCAAGTCTATTCTATGGACTTTTGTCTTCTGAAATTGAAAATGCCCACACCCCCAACCAGCATCATATTCTATTCAGAGACCAAATCGAAGAGGCTTTCAAAGACTTTGGCCATTTCAAGCAAACCAAGGGTTAATAGGTCTGTCTAGCCTCTTCCATTAGTGGGTGTCACCGTGGTGAAATCAACAAAGCCTTATTCTGAGGACTTTCAGCACCAGCTTGGAAGAATTTTGTGATAATGGTACTCATTGTAACTGGATTTGACCTGTGGTTAACTCATATCAGTGACTAAAAATGCATGCATTTAACTACAGTGAATATAATCCCAGTCCTAAACCAAGGTTTTTAGTCAGCCTACAAGATCACAAGAAATACTGTGGAATTGAATACTTAATCACATTCAATCAGACTCAATATATGTTTTGTGTATTTTTAGGTGAGAAATGTGCAATTAAGGTATGTAGGATGTCTGCATTCCTTTTCCTACTCTTCCAGTCTGTCTTTATTCAATATACTCAAATCAGTTATTAGCTTAGATTATAAATGTGTCTCGATTATTCCTAGACACAGGTTGATGAAGTTGATTTTTCAACAGTCAAATTTATTTTCCTTTCTGAGTGCGTGTGGTTTTAAATCACACTTAAACATGTGCAGGAATATTATGTTGGAAATTGTGCTAATCGAAGCAAAGAGTTTAATGGGCCTCATAAAGGGTGAGGACACGCCATACCTCCGCTGATTGCTTCTCAATTAGGATGCAGGACGCCATCCCATTCTTCCTTTTGGGTATGACTTGAGTCCGTACAGTGCACTACATAAATGATTTTGCATGGCTTTTTAAAAGGCGGTGCATATTAATATTTTAAACTGAAGTAATTGCTTCTTGCTCAGCAATGGGTTTCATTTATGAGTGTTTATCCTCAGCAAATGGAAAGTATGGTTAATCTAAGTTAAAAATGGGTTCTTTAAATAGCTCTAATTACATTCTGTTTATATTTGTATGTATTAGACACTTAAGATTTAATCGGTAGCAGTTCTAACAAACCATAATGTTTATTAGCTGGTTTTAAATTATTGTTATGGATGGCAGTTGAATGAGAAAATAAATGATTTGTCTACTATAAAACACAGTAAATGAAAGACGGACCTAGGTTTAAAAGCTTTTTTTAGCATAACTTCAAATCTTAAAATAAGATTTTTAAAGAGGTCATATAAGGTAAATTGTTTTTCTTTATTGTTTTTGACTCTAAAGATATTAAAAATATGATCTCTAATGGTGTAATGTTAGTGGGATTTTTGTCATCAAAAAGTATTAAGATCTCAAAGTACAAGTGTCAGAAAAGAAGTGATTAAAATTGACATTTTAATAGCATTTATTTAACTCTGAAGAAAAATAAACCTTAGAAATAATAGACTGATTTTTAAAAATTTTAAAAACACATTTGTTTTAAGTTAATGTAATGCTAGCTTAAATCAATTTAATTTGATTCTGTATTTTGATTAACCAGGAAATGCTTTTTGTTGGATTCTGCAACTTCCCTGAAAAATCTGTAAAAGAACTTCCCTTATCTTTGGAGAAAACTTCTGAATTGCATATGACTTGCACACAGTGAAGTAAGAGACTCACAGTCATTTTATTGACGTTTGATTTTCTATTTGCTTATTGGAATTTTCAAGATATGCAAAATAAAGTGTAAAACAAAAGACAATTTATTAATAATGACACCTGTATCTCTATGGAACTACAGACATTTATGATTGTTTTTAAAAGGCAATAATAGTTCTAGAAAATAAGTTTGTAAGAACTTTTAGTGTCATTTTATAAATAAGGAAGCAATGACAAATATGATTTTTCCACATGGTAAAAAATGGAACACAATTTTCTTTTTTTAGCCCTTAAGATCACTAGATTTTATTTATAATCCCAGATATATTGCATTCTGGTTTCAAATTGCCCCAAAGATTTTTTTAAAACCCTATTTTATTTATTTTTTTATTTAAATATGTAGGGTACAATTCAGGGTTAGGTATACAAATGTTCATTATGCAGCCACTTTGATAAGGTGTGCCTCCCACCGCATGGCAGTTCTCTACTGCTGCCAATCCCATCTCCCCACTCCTGGGAGTTTCCCACTACTGCCAATCTCTTTCTTATAGTATTATGATAATTGTTCAAGTTTCGCTTATGAGTGAGAACATATGGTACTCTGTTCTTTGTTTCTGGGAACACAATTTTATACCACACTCTCTCACTAACAAACATTTAATTAGAAAGTTGTATGACCTTGGGCAAGTCACTAAACGTTTTTGTACTTCAATTTCCTTATCTATCAAAATGGGGACAAACAGAATATTGATAATATTATTTAATAATGATATCATTTCCTGATAATAATAATAATATAAAGTCAGCAGTGAGAGTAAGATGAAGTAATCCATGAAAGCGCATAGAACAATGCTCCCATATAGACATTCGCTGTTGATATTAGATTCATTTTATCTCTACCTGTAGCTCGGAGCTCTGTCCCAAGAGCTATAAGCCACCATAGCCTGCCAGATCTTCCTTTGAAGAATGCTGCCGTTCCTCCTTTCTTTTCCATTCCAGTTGCTTCTTTCTAGAGTATGCTCTTGACACCTCATGCCTAAAAATGAAGCTTCTCAAAGTCAGGCTAGTCCTTCTCTCTGCCCAGCTGCAGGACCCCACCACAGTATTTATCTCCTTAAGCTCCCATGATCATGGCCCTCCCCATCCCCAAACCTACCAAGAGGTGGCTTCTCTCTTGAATAAAATCCCACATGCTCACTTAGGCTTGCAGGGTTCTCTGGAATCTGATGCCTCTCCTTGCGCTTCCACTCTTCCCTTCCAAGGATCTTCAAAATTCCCCATGCCCCAGCAGAGTATAGTGCTCATTCCAGGTTTTCCCTCCTCTGCATGGGCGCCTTTTCAGTTTCTTGCAATACCCTCTATGTCTATAAAGGGAGACCTTACAGAAATCTCCCTCATTCTTGAAGCCAGAGACAAGCCCCATTTCTATGACAGTCCCTTTCCAAATCTGCCCACCTCTGGGTTCCAAATACAACTGCTTTCTACCACTCATAGGTCCCATATCCTGTTTACCTCTGAGCATAAATATTTATAAGCATGTCTCTTTTCCCTTACTATATCACATCCTTGTTCACATTCTCAGCATATAACTCTGGCCTGGCACATAACAGGTACTCAGCTAATATTTATAGTCATTTATGACAGGATTAAATGAATGTTGCCTCGTTCAGAGTGCTTTATCTTGCATAATAGAGCATATGTGAACATAGCCATCAATAGGTAACATTTGAACCAAGTATTAGTTAATTACTTCATAAAAATTGTGAACACTCTGTCTCTTTAGCCACCTCCACGTCCTCTTTCAATAACCGTCTCTGTCTATTCATCATTTCCTGATTCCTTACAGTGCTGGTACACAACGTTGGCACCAGTAATTTAGGGGTGAACAAGATAGTCTCTGTCACCACAAGCAACAGTCAGAGAGAATAGCGGGGAAGACAAACACAAACAATAATGGCAGTAAAGTGTGTTGAGCTCCATGGCCAGGATTGTTAGGGAATTGTGGGAACAAAAAGCAAGAAGTGATTTTTAAACCAAGACCCAAGGAAAGCACAGGAGAAAGCCAAGCAGAAGGGGAGGGGGACAGGAAGTAGGCCAATATAATACTAGGAACCATGCTAGGCTCTAGGCATAAGAGTGAAAGAGAAAAAAAAATACTTCCAGCCCCCTACAAGTTTTCATATACAACAGTACAATTTGCAATAAGCACTATGAAGAAAGCAAGCCATCTGCTGTTAGAAAGAGATAACAAGGTGGGGGAACAGCATCTAATCCTGTAAGCAGAATAGACGTTTCTGAAGAGGTTCTGCTTAATGTGCACCTTATAGTACAAAGAGGATGAGGGGGCCTTCATGGGAAAGGATTCAGGTCTAGGCACATTCTCAGCAGAGGGACTAGCCTGTACAAAACTCTGATGGTGGAAAAAAACATGGATTATCCAAAGAATAGAAAGGACGTCAATGTGACTGAAAAGCTTTGGGTGGGGTAGTAGCCTGAGACAAGGTTGGCAAGGTAGACTTTTCAGACTCTGGAGTGCCTCCTAGGCCAAAAGGAACAATGTGCTCTTAATGGTAAAGGCATTGGTTAACCGTGAATGGACTTCAAGCAGGAGTGTGGCATGACCCAATTTATACTTTAAAGTATGACTCTTCTTTCTCCAAGAAGACGGCTCCCAGGAAGGGAAGAATGGGAGCAGGACAGGCAGGATGATGGTGGTTTGTACTGGGCAGAGCAGCAAAGACAAGTGGAAAAATTCCACATATGTATGGGAAGAAGATTGAACAGGACATGAACACTGGATGTCAGGGTGAACAAAAGAGGAGTAAAGAACACAAAGGCAGAAGTGCTCATTCCTGCTTGAAGGCCTTTTTGTTAACTCCTTCCTTCTGGGCCTGTTTCTTTGGCTCTGGAGCTGTTTCACACCTGACTCTACTACAAACGCTGAGAACTTTCTTGAATTCTTTATCATAAATTTAGTTCAGGAGACCTTAGAGCAAACATGGAGGGAAAAGACTGTGAACACTGAAAAATGTAAATGTGACCTTCAGTCTTAAACCTGGCTGTTCAGTTGTCCCAGTCACTTTTCTCCCGTAGTAGGGACTTAAAGAAGCCTCTTCAAGCTACCTCCATCCATAGTGCAAAGTTCATGACCCCACTTAAGATGTTCTTAGGTGAGCTTGAAGGGATGCCTCTGAATTATATCCTCCATATTCCATGGAAGGCCCTTCCCATACCGCCAAGCCACTGAGGGTAGCAGCTGGGCCACACACAACACAATCTCATCCTTTGTTAATTTCCAGTTCCTACAATGCTTTGGCTCTGGTTGTATGAGCAAGTAATTCCAAGTAGATCCTGATGTGGAACTAAGCTAGCTTTACTTGATATGTGTTGCTACAGGTGGCTAAGCTTGTATTCTAGATTTCGTAACATTTTTTAGCTAGAAGGAGCCTTAGATATCATGTTATCTGATGCCTTCATTATATGGACGGGAAAACTAAGATGTAAAAAATTAAAGTGACTTGGGACACATCATAATACTCCAGAAAATCATAGTCATTGGAACCGGGATAGTCTGTTTCTAATTCTAACCACATCTCTTATTAGCTGCACTCATTAATTAATCTCTAGACCCTCCTTCAATTTTCTTATTTTAAAATGGGAATAATAGTTCCCACTTTGCAAAATAGTTGAGGGGGTCAGAGCTATGTACATCAAATACGTGATTCTTACAAAACACTCAATAAAGAGTAATTATTATTTTATGCTCAACCTTTTCTTGTCCACTGTTAGAGGGACCGTGTCATTTAGGTGCCAATAAAGCCTAGAACTCGTGTTTCCAACCTAATGTTCCTTTCTCTATACAACATACAGACTGATAGAAATTTTCATGGGTTCATGGACTCTCACTGGGTCTATTTAGGAATAACAAACACGTCTCCCCCCTCGTGCCCATTTCAAGCCCTTTGAGACTATTCTGTGCCCTGGAGAATTAGGTACACAATTTGTAATTTTATTCAGCAGTGAAATGCCACTGTGGTAGCAAAAAAAGCTAAAGCAATATTTCAACCCTAAGAACCAGGTCTGGCACCCAGAATAAAAGACCCTTTTAATAGGAAGAATAATCTATCAATTTTGTGAAAGGGCTTTTGGAAAAGGCTCGAAGTCCTACTGCAATATAAAACATAAATGGTACATTGTCCTAGTTTTTTTTTTTTTTTTTTTTTGCTGGAAATTGTATGTTAGCACTAAAGAACAGAATTTCTTTTGCTTCAGCCTGCATTTTTAGAATGTGCTATACAGACAACTCTATTTTCTAGGGGTTAATAGGTGACATAAGAAAAAGAGATGGCATGCTGTAAATGAAGATAATAATTATAACAGTAATCTGGTGCACTTTTCCACAAAGTATTTAAAAAATCTGTTTCTCCCCATAAAATAAAAATCCTCATCTTATTACTATTATCCTATGTACTTGCTATTGTTTGCTTATACTAAGATGTGGTTATGATGCCAGTCACAGGCATTTGTATCTGTACAGGGGTCCAGGGAGCTCATTTCTGGTATCAACCACTTGAGTGTGCTCTAGATTAGGCGTGTAGCCTATCTGTTCACCAAAGAGGTAGCAGTATTCCTAGGAATATTTACTGGAGTAAATTTTCAGAGCAGTGCCGTCCATGAGGAACAAGCCAGGAAGACATAAGAAAGAACCCCAGGGAAAGAGCTGTGATGGTGGTCAGCCTGTCAGAGTTTCAGTATAGTCCAGAGTACCTGTGAGCCTTGGGGAGAATGGTAAGATTGAAAACTTATGCTCTAAAAGCAAATTGTTTTTGTGCTCCTTCCATGACCTGTTATTCCTTCATTTCTTTTTTCTTCATTTTTAAGAGCTTCAGTCAGCTCATCTGTGCTAAGAGCAGGAATGTGTCCTTTCTTGGGCCGGCTTGAAAAGGACGGGGGCAGGGGTACAGCGCCTGGGTGGACCCAGTTGGCATGGAGAGCTCTGCTTGGCTGGAGAACCCCAAGGCACAGAGGTGCCAGCTGCCTCCTCCAGTGTGGACCTTCTAGGCTCTTGGTTTTATTTTATTCCTTGTATGAAAGCTAGTGATCTGCCAAAACCACGAATATATTCCAGTTGCTTTAAATTACATTCAGATTATTCTTTCCTTTTGCCCAAGCCTCCCTAATAAAGACTTTCAAAAGATCATGGCAAGCAATTGACTAAGTGGAGAAACACTGAAAACTGGAGAAATTTAAGCAAAGTTGCACACTTTACGCAAATGTCCTTTATGTTGTAGCTTAAATTTCTCAGGGATTTTTGTCCCACAATTTTGAAAGGAAGCCATCAATAAAAAATAATGATGATGATAATAACTTTTAAATATAGCAGTTAAAAAATCTCTCTGAATGCAAAAACTATCTTTTTTTTAAATGTGGAGTTGGTTTGTTCCTTTAGAATGTAAAATAAATAGTGCCAGTTCCCCTTTCCTCATGATCTGAACACTAAATTATTTTTTATTTAGACTTGTTTTACTAATTAAATATTTTTAACATACAGGAAAATACAAACATCCTCTAAACCAGAGCACACTTGGTGCACATATGTAGTTTCTCCAGAGTCGTTGATTCAATCAGTTATCTGTTGGGTATTTGCTATGTGTCGAATACTATGTGTTGAATACTGCTCTACCGAACAAAAAAAATTCCTGTACAGTACAGCACACACTCTGATAGAGGAGCACAGATAACAAATAAGAACCATAATAAACAAATTTTATAGCATATTAGAAACTGTTATGTGGTCTAGAAAAAGAAAGCAGGGTATGGGGAATCAGGAATACCATGACAGGACATGGGGATAGGCTGCAATGTGATGGAACGGTGACGTCATTAAAAGGTAACATTTGTCCAAAGACTTGAAGAAGCTGAAGAAGCGAACCAGGGGGATGTCAGGGGGAAAAGTGCAAAGGCCCTATGGCAGCCAGCCTCCAAGTTCAGTCTAGTACATCAGAGGAGTGACGTGGTCTAACTCCTGTTTTCAAAAATTCACTTGGGCTGCTATGTTGGAAATAGAGTAGAATTAGACAGATCTGTAAGGAGAGCATTATAGTAAGCCAGACAAGAGTTAATGGAGCCTCAAAACAGGGAGGTAGCAGTGTTTGTGTTGGCAAATGGTTAGATTCTGGATATATTTTGAAGATTGACCCATCTGAATTTCCGGATGAATTGGTTACTGGCTGTGAGAAAGAGAGAAATCAAGTATGACTCCATGGTAATTAGCCTAAATAACTGGAAGGATAACGTATCATTGCCTGAGATTCAGAAGACTGCAAGAATGCGAGTGGGAGGTAGAACCAGAGTTTAGACCTGGCAAATAGCATTTATTTATTTGTTTGTTTGTTTGTTTTATTGAGTTGGAGTCTCTCTCCTTCACCCAGGCTGGAGGGCAGTGGCATGCTCACAGCCACCCTTGCGTCGATCTGCTGGGCTCTGGCGATCCTTCTGCCTCAGTCTTCCAAGTAGCCAGAACTACAGGCACACACTATCACACCCGGCTAACTTTTGATGTATTGTAGAGATGAGGGCTCACCAAGATGCCCGGGCTGATCTCGAACCTGTGGGCTCAGGCAATCCACTCTCCTCGGCTTCCCAAAGTGCTGGGATTACAGGCTGAGCCACCGAGCCCAGAGCAAATAACTCTTAAAGGAGTTTGGAAAAATATGCACTTCCACTAGCCACGTATGAGACCGCATATCCCTTCATCAGTGTCCACTTCTATAATCTGAGAGCTTGTGGCTTCAAATTCTGGAATATCCAGAGCTGTTATCACTCAAATATCACCTCTTCCCTAGTCTCTACTCTCTTTTTTTCCCGAACTTTTGTTGGAAACTTTTATAACTACTCAGCCCTATTTCATCTTTTATGACTTCTTTATTTCTCTATGCTACATTCTGGATGACTTCTTAAATATATCTTCTAAATTACAGTTCTCTCTACCTGTTGCCTGATCTGCTATTAAACTCATTTACTTTTTATTTTAATGACTATAATTTTCACTCATAAGGTTTCATTTGGTTTCTTAGATCCACCCATTCTTCTCTAAATTGCTGTGCTCTTTCTATTATTTGTTTTAGTACTTTAGTTATTATAACCAAAATTCTTTTCTAACTTCTTTATGCTTCTGTTATTTCAGTTACTTCAGATGCTAATTCTCCTTTGTGCGTATGTCTGATCACTCCCTCTCAATGTGAGTGATTCCTTTTAATCATTTACAGTTTTGTTGTTGTTGTTGTTGTTGTTGTTGTTAGGTTTTCAAGGGTGAGGATATCCCTTGTGCCCGGGGTTGTGTTGTGGAAATGATTCTAGAGATCTGGTTATGCCTTTTGTTACCCTGATGGCTCCAGTGGTTTCATAGGTCTGAGATGAGCTCTTAGATTCATGTCCCACAAATTGGAATTAGACTTTCCATACCCTGCATAAATATTTAAAATTTGACCCCACACCTGCAAGAGGCTTGAAGTTAAACTCTCTCACAAAAAAACTTTTCCACCAGGACACCAGAAAGATAACAGACTTCCTTGTCTCTTCCCTGGAGAATGGGCAGCATTTTTCGAGATTGTTTTCACCAAGGGGGCAGCACCTTTCAGTGGTTTGCTTTCAGTCATGGTCTAAGCTCCCTCTGTGTGTGTGTGTGTGTGTGTGTGTGTGTGTGTGTGTGAGGTCACAGGCCACGTCTTCTGGCCTTGAGTGCCAGTCACCTCCGTCTCTAGGTGCCAATTTGTAACCATTTGAGACGCTCTTAAAATAATATCGGTGTTATTTTAAGATCTTTTTGGATTTCTTTCACCTAGAAATTTCCCGTTCTTTCTTTTTATCTTTGCTATGTTGTTGTGGTTTATTTTTTAAAAAATTTCAGTTAGCTATTATCCAAAAGTCTGGTTTTTATCCAAAATTATCAGTTTGGAATTAGAAGTGGCTAAATATGATTCATGCAGTCAGTGGTGAAATTTGACAGTCTGTGTGACACATAAAGTCCTTCAAGCCTCCTGAGTGCATAAATCACCCTTAGTTTTTGGAGTGGGGGAGATCCAGGGCCCTAGGAGAAGGACCACCAGGGTGATGGATATTAACCAACCAATACCCAAGACTTTCAATATATCAACCACCGATACAGCTATGTGGATATGCTTCAGCCAAATATCAGACTGCATATAGTGAATTTTCTTTTCTTATTGCTCTCTACACATAATTCATATTGTCATTTATAGCAATTAGATAAGAAGCTCAAAGGAAAAACGCTACCCCAGGGGACAAAAGACTGGGAAAAATATTTGGTCATTAAATTATTCAAAGCAACATGAAACTATCTTAAAGTCTATTTAGATTGTCTTGTTTCAGGAAATAAGGCAGAATTACACAAAATATTTTTAAGTCTGAAAGTCAATTTCATAGCCTCATTCTGATGCAAAATAAAATACATATTGCAAAGGTACTTAGAATTATTGTTGTTTACATTTTAATGAGTTCCATGTACTTTAAACTTTAATCACAATTTAAAAATCATTATGTTCACACCTTTGATAATAGGTTAATAATACTGACATTGGCACTTATTTTCTAGAAATTATGAAGATAGTCTTGGCATATTTGAAGAGTCACATAGATTATATCGGTAAGAAATGCCATTCTGATAATTAGGGAGTAAAACATCTTTTGAACAAATATTTGTTTTGTGTCTACAAATGTAATTTGTAGAGCAAAGAAAGGGTTTTGGTGGCAGGTTGTTCTACATCCTGAAAGTAGTCGAGTCCCTGGGTCCTGGGTATATTGTAAAGCCTTGTATATTTGAGCATAGAGGATTTAAAGATGAATGTCAAGGTTCTCAATGATGCCTAGGGTGAGCATTATGTTTGCCTCATCTTGGAAACCTTTAAAAAGACCTGCCTGCCAGGCTCAGTGGCTCAGCCTGTAATCCCGCGCCTTGGGAGGCTGAGGTGAGTGGATTGCCTGAGCCTGCGGGTTCGAGACCCGCCTGGGCAACTTGGTGAGACCTCATCTCTACAATAAATCAAAAAATTAGCCGGGTGTGGT
>CAUYQG010212809.1:0-24152 GCA_963574415.1 Tarsius wallacei | reverse complement strand
TCTTTAAAAAGTGGGCAAAAGACATGAACAGACACTTCTTAAAAGAAGATATACAGGCAACCAACAGACACATGAAAAAGTGCTCAGCCTCACTCATCATCAGAGAAATGAAAATCAAAACCACATTGAGATACCACCTAACCCCTGTAAGAATGGCCACCATTAATAAAACAAACAACAACAGATGCTGGGGAGGATGAGGAGAAAAAGGAATGCTTCTAAAGTGCTGGTGGGAATGCAAACTAGTACAACCTCTATGGAAGACAGCGTGGCAAATCCTGAAAGAACTAGAAATTAACCTTCCATATGACCCAGTAATTCTCCTATTGGGAATATACCCAGAGGAACTCAAATTATTCTACAAAAAAGATACCTACACACGTATGTTTGTTGCAGCTCTATTCACAATAGCAAAAACATGGAACCAACCATGTTGCCCATCAAAGCTGTACTGGATGAAGAAAATGTGGTACATGTACATGATGGAATATTATGCAGCCATAAAGAAGGACAAATATGTGGACTTTGCAGCAACTTGAATGGATTTGGAGTCAATCATACTCAGTGATTTGTCACAGAAACAAAGAACAGATTTCCATAGGTTCTCACTCATAAGAGGACCTTGAACAATTCTGATGCTATAAGAAAGCGATTGGCAGTAGTGGGAAACTGTCAGGGGATTTGGGGGTGGGAATGGCAGTTGAGGGAACTGTTGGGGAACAGAGGGGCATACCTCATCAACAAGGGTACCTGCATGGTCAATGTTTATATACCTAACCCTGAAATGTACCCCACATCTTTATAATAATAATTTTTAAAAAACTACACTGATATACCACCTAACTCCAGTCAAAATGGCCATCATCAATAACTCAAAAAATAGCAGATACTGGAGAGGATGTGGCGAAAAATGAATACTCCTACACTGTTGGTGGGATTGTAAACTAGTACAGCCTCTGTGGAAAATAGTGTGGCAATTCCCAAAAGTTCTAAAAATCGGTTTTCCATATGACCTCACAATCCTTCTACTGGCAATATACCCAGAAGAACTCAAATCACTCTATAAAAAAGATGCCCACACACCTATGTTTATCACAGCATTGTTCACAATAGTAAGAACATGGAACCAAGAGTGCTGCTCATCAAAAGAGAACTGGATTTTAAAAATGTGGTACATATACACAATGGAATATTATGCAGCCATAAAGAAAAACAAAATCATGAACTTTGCAGCAACCTGGATGAACTTAGAGTCTATAATAGTGCGTGGTCTTTCACTGAAACAAAGAACTGAGTGTCATATGTTCTCACTCATAAGTGGATCTTGAACAACTATCATAATACTATAAGAAAAGGATTGACAGTAGCAGGACACTGTGGGTGTTTGGGGGTCAGGAAGGTGGGATTGGCAGTAGTGGGAATCTGCCTGGGGAAGACAGAACACACCTCATCAACAAGTGTACCTGCATAATGAATATTTGTATACCCAACCCTGAATTATACCCCACAACTTTAAAATGAAAAATTTTAAAGAAAAAGAACTTTAATAATATTTAATAATTATTATGCATGCTATATATTAATTTATATATTCCTCATCTGAACCATATTATTTGTTTTATATTTTTAATTATTTTCATCATGTAGTGAGGTTTATAATTTTATATCAAATACTTATTTGGACTTATACATTTCCAAATGTATTAATCCTTATTTTCTTAAAAAAAACTTTGCTATTGAATTTGTTCATTTTTAAATGAAATCCTTTATCTTAAATCTTACACTTTCCGAATTCCTAACAGCTATTAATTGCTGTTATTTTGCAATGAGATATTAGACTTCTGAAGAATTCTCAGGAATTTCCAAATCATAAGTATTGTTTATTTTTATAACCATTTATATTTCTGATAAATAAAAATTAGGCCCTAGTAGTGTTTGCATGGAAATGAATACTAGGAAATTATCAAACACTGATAAATGCTTATGTCACTGGAATTCTATTAGGTAGTATTTCAGGTAACATAATTGCCATAAGGACTACTTTACTTTCAAAACTTAATTTTGAAAGAATACTCATTGGATTTGTTTAAAGCATATCTTATGCACACATTGTTAATGTTCATTTTATTTGCAAGATGGACTTACCATTAGCACCAGATATGGTCACTAAAAATCTGTAACTATAATATTACACATAATTTCTGTTTATAACTAGTTAATACAATTTAAAAGTTTCTCTATGTAAGAGCGGATGAGATGTGGGGAGCAGATGAGATGTGGGGAGTGAGTGAGCACTGTCCCAACAGCAGGCCTTGAGCAAAGACAAGGCCCCAGGTGAAGGTAAAGTCCCGCTTGGTTGCTCTGCATCTCAGCTAAAGAGCAAGGGATATAGCCTGCTACACAGAATGGTGTCTCAGAGCCCACACATCCAGGTGCAAATAGTACGGATAAAGCCTAGCAACAAGATAACCATGGAACAGCTTGCCATTTAGGTAGCAAGGAAGTTCTGTTAGCTCCTTCACAGACTTTGAATCCCTTCCAACTTCCTCTGTGTTTTATTAATAAATAAACATTTTAAGCTAGTTCGCGGCTACTTCTCCATCAGAGGAAAGTGTCCCACCTGGCCCCAGCTTTTCTTTTTGTCTTTGTGTCTGTGTCTTTCTTAATCTCGCCGCTCTCTCTCAGGACCCTCAAGGCAGCTGCGCGGACCATGGCAAGATGCGAGTTTTAAATTTCTGTTTTCTAAATTGGTATGTTCTTTCTGAATCATTATAAACATAATTATCAAATATGTTTTGGACAAATATCTAGAGAAAGAGAAAAAACAGCCAGCTTAATGACAGAAAATAAATTAAACTGTCATACAAAACACATACTGTTTCCAAGTCCCTTTGAAGATTACCAGTTCTTTTAATCTAAAAATAAATAAATAAAAGCTCAGTAGTTAAAATTAACTTGTCTGAGATCTTTATATGAACAGAGACGGTTAATAAAAAAATTAATAGAGTTAATTAATTGCATAGTTGTTTTCAAGGTAAATATGCCATTGTGAATTCTACTTAATATTTAATAATTTTCACATTTTACTTACTGGCATTTTACATGGAAGTTTCTATTTACATAATGTATGTGTACATTTGTAAATACAATTTGATGGAACTTTATATTACAATTTATCTGTAGTCAAATAATGCACCCAACCAACCTAAGCTATATGCTTTATACAAAAGTTAACTCAGCTTGGAATGCTTGAATATAAAATGTGAAACTATAAAAATTTAGAAAGAAAACTTGGAAAAAAATCCTTGAGACTTAAGGATGGGTTAAAAAAAAAATATATATATATATATATATATATATATGTAAAGTCACCAAGAGCATAGTTTATAAAATACACATACACAAAAATGAATACATTGGACTTCACAAAAATTAAAAAGTTGTAACCAATGGAGAAGCACTAGGTGAATCCTTTTTAAAATAAGGGAAAGAACATTGTATTTTTAAACAAATCTTTTATGGATAATTTAATAGCTAGATTATAAGTATTCCCATTTGGTTGCTCACATCTTATGTGCAAATAGGTTGTATTTTCCAATGTGTTGACTAGACCTGAACCAACAGGAAGAAGAAATTAATAGCAGAATGGTCTATCAAAAAAAAAGAATAAATAATTTTAAATATTGTAGAAATGATAAAATAAGAATACACTCACCTAAACGTTGGTCTATCTAATAGTGGCAGTATATTTTCTAAATTTATATATAGATTAAGATGTTTGAAATGTTTATATAACACAACTTTAGGTATCATACATTGACTAATTTGACAAGAATCAAAGGGATGAAAAATGAGGAACAGACAACAAACTCAATTACCTGATCAGATTATACTGTGTTTACAGAACTCTGTCAGGTATTAGCAATAGTGACTGTGGAGAGAAAATAGGAGGTTAAAAATCATTTGCTATTATTAAGGAGTTTGTTTGTTTAGAAGTAGCACAATACCAAAAAAAAAAAAAAAAAAAAAAAGATAGGACATACGACTAAATGTCTATCTTTTAGTAACATTTTGCAAATTGCTTTAAAGACCCTGACTGCTTATGAAGACTTGGTAAAATAACAGGATAATTAGCTAGGGCCACTCTTTGCAATGCCATAAGTCTAGAGCTAAACTTGTCAACATGATACAGAAAGGAAGAGTCAATTAGGAAAAAGACATACAGTTGGAGAATATTACATCCCTCACACTGGAAGATCTGACTATGTTCCACTATGGCCAGAACTATGACTCATTTGTCTTTAAAAAGACAACAATACAGTAAAAAAGAGAAATATTTACACAAATGATTATTTTAAACAATGATGCAAAGTTAAGACAAAATGTGATCTCTTAAAAAAAAAAAAAAGAAAGAAAAGAAAAAAGATTAAATCCAATGGCATAAAATTCTTCGCATCTAAACTACCCATTGAAGAAAAGCAAAAGAATAGACAAGAAAGCATAGATGCTTAATCACAATAAAAGACATCAAGGTACATAACCCAATGGCATACTCAGAGAATAGCGAGTAGCGTGTGGGATGTTTTGAGAAATCGGACCTGAAGCACAGGTTGTTTCATAGTGGATATGGGATAGTAGAGGGCTGTATGTGGTACAGACTTAGAAGCAGTAGAGTGAATTGACAAAATACATTCTTATGTGAAATTGTTAAGCCTAGAAATAAGAAAAGGAAAAAAAAGTATGAAAGAGTTCGGTCAAGGTGAGCATTGTGGCCTGGGCCAGTGAGACACTATGCAGTGTGGGGTTCGCCACAGCTCCAGCTCGCTACTCTGCTGGACCAGTCCCCGGCAGCCCCAGCCCATCTGCCAACCACGCAGACTCCTCTTGGGCTCTTGGGTGCTACTCTGAGCAGCATCACCCCTTACACCAGAGATGGCAGGCACTATGAGGATAAATCAAAAGAAGAAGACATTTTAAAAGGTTCTGGAAGAGGAATGTATGATGGAAAACGTTCTCAACCACTGCGTGATATAATGAAGTGGAATCCTTCCTAAAGTGGGAGGTGGAACAACCACTAGAATGGAAGGTGGAGTCCATCCTAAAGTGGAGTTCCTGCTAAAGTGGAAAATGGAGCAACTCTTAAAATGGAAGGCAAAATACCTCTTAAAAAGGAAAGCGTAGTCCCTTCTAAAGTGTGAAGTGTAGTGCTTCTATAGTGGAGCATCTTCTAGAGTGAAAGGTGAATCTTTCTCTCCTAGAGAAAAAGATGAAGCATCTTCTAATGTGGAAGATGGAGCACATACTAGAGTGTAAGGGTTTCCAGAATGAAGACAACATAGGAACCAGAGGACTTGAACCTCGTTGGCGCCACCTTCTGCTTCTTTTCTATAGTCACAGAAAACTGCACATAAAATAGATAAATCAGAAAGCAGCAAATGCAAAGCTGATTCAAATTCTAATATGAAGATAAAGGAGAGGCGAACGGACCAAAGAAGGAGAAAGATGAGTCCGAGTATTTATGTGGCTCTGCTGGAGGATTAAAGCAGGTGCATATTGTTGACACTCTGCACTCCTGTGGGGAGCTCATTTTCCTAATGGTATGGAAAAACACTGGTGAGGCTGACCTTGTTCTCACCAGAGGTCCATGTCAAGTGTTCACATGTGGTCATCTCCTTCCAAAAGAAAAGGCTATCATGGCATTTTTCCCTCCAAGGATGATGACAAAATAGATGACAAGAATGGACTGTACCAAGCACTAGCGCTTGTCACACCTAATTGGTTTTCGCGTGCAGATGGAAGGAGTTCTACTCATCTTGACACCATAGAGGAGGCTTGAGAAAATGTCCTCTGAATTCAGTATAGTAGTTTCGGTACCCTGCAGCAACCCAAGTGTCTTAACCCCCTTCCAAGCCATTGCCTAGCATGCCATCCAAGTGGAGAGGAAGGGGTATAAATGTCTCAAATCAACTGGTCTTGCACTTTGCTGAGAAAAGTAAAGGGTCTTCTGTGAAGGGCAAACCTAGCAGGATTGAGTGTGTTGGAGAGCAAAGATTCCAAAAATTTCCAAAGGGCATCTCCACAACCCACATTCCTCTCTTAGTAGTGGTAACTCTACATTTATACATCCTAGCATGTGTGTAGTTTTGGCTAACTGGTGTGTCATTTGGGAGTAAAAGGGATGAGGTAGAGAGAAAGGGAGAGGGATAGGATTAAAATTTAAGGGAAAATGATGAAACAATAGTAAGAACAGACAACTACTAACAGCTCTATATCTAGAATATTTTACTTTTTCAAAAAATGTCATTGGATCAGGTGTGGGGGCTCACACCTGTCACTCCACATTTTGGGAGTCTGAGGCAAGAGGATTACTTGAGCCCAGTATTTCGAGACCACCCTGGGCAACATAGCCAGACCTTGTCTCTACAAAAATTTCAAAAAATTAGCCAGGAGTGGTGGTGTGTGCCTGCAGTCCCAGCCACTTGGGTGGCTGAGATGGGAGTTTCACCTAAGTCCAGGAGGTCAAGGCTGCAGTGAGCCATGATCATGCCATAGCACTCCAGCCTGGGCTACAGAATGAGACCCTGACCAAAAAAAAGTCATTTTCACCATCACTAAGCACTGTGACCCTTATAAGCCAAGATGTTCCTTGCCTGAGCTTAATGCTATTCCCCACAAAATCATGTCTAAGTTAGCTAAGCTGCCATTTTCGAAATGAAAACTGAGGGAAAAAGTATTTTATTGTAGAGTATACATAGACAGAACATACTGCCATAGAGGTGCTCATTCATGAAATTAGACAAGAAGACCATTTCATTTCCAATTATGAAGAAGTTATAAATACCCCTTGTTCATTGCAGCTCCTGGCTGAGGTGTTTGGGGAAAGGAAGATGGTGGTATAGGAGATGGGAGAGAAGGAAACACAAGGCCTGGTTCAAGGAGGAGAACCCTTGACATCTCTCTGTTTGTTTTTTTTTAAATTTTGAACTCTGAAACCATTGGTGGTGGGTTTAGTCTCTGACACAGCAATTTTTATTGAATCAATTCACTGTCCAAATGACTTCAAAAGTCCTGGTATTGAGAGAAGATTAAATGTTCATTCCAGGATAGTAGTTCATGTGAGTGTGTGCGCGTGTGCGCACACACACACACACACACACACACACCAAACAGAAAAACTTTTTTTTTAATCCTAAGACTTTAACTGATGCCCAAAATGCTTTGTCTTGAACCATGAGAAAATCTGTTCTTGATATCACTTATACCTGCATGCAGTGCTTCATTGTAAAGTCTTTGAGGCAATGTCAGGCTGCTGAAAACTTTGTTTTAATGTAAACCTCATACCATACTATCAGTTTTTATTTTAACAAAATTATAGATTTATAATCCCAGAACCAAACTGAAGGATAGGTGATAAGAAAAGATAGTGATATCAGAGAGTTAAATTGAGAGGTGATCACTCTTTGAGAAATGTCTGTGTAATGAATAAGGAAATGTGGCACATATACACCACAGACTACTATGTAGCCATGATAAAGGACATAAAATCATGTCCTTTGCAGCAACATGGATGAAGCTAGAGACCATCATCCTGAGTGAATTATCACAGAAACAGAAAATTGAATATCATAAGTTCTCCCTAATAAGTGGGAGCTTAACACTGATTGCACACTGGCACAAAGATGGGAAGAGCAGACACTGGGGACTGCTATAGGGGGTAGATGGGCAAGGTCGGAAAAACTACCTACTGGGTAACATGTCTACCATTTGGCTCAATAGAAGCCAAAACCTCACCATTATGTAATATACCCATGTAACCTGCACATGTATACCTATTTTGGAAATTAAAACAAATAGCAATTTAAAAAATTATGCAACAACAACAAAAAAGAGGCGATCACATCAGCAGGCCAGATTGCAGAGGGAAAGAGCAAGGAGAGAACAGGAGAGAAGTATGGGAGAGACATGGACCCTTTGTGTGCCAATTTTAACATGCAAAAGAGTGTGATTGAGAGAACTGAATGCTGCACAGGTAGCCCCTGTAGCTATGAGAATATGTGAACTCTGAAAGGCATGGTAAACATACATAGGCCATAAACTCATACTATTGAGTACTGAGAGGAGAAACTCAGAAAGGAGAGTATTTACAAGGAAGGAGGACAAAGATAATAATAAGAAGAGTCAATAAATATTTGCTATGCTTACTTGACTTTATTCATTGTGGTTTTTTACAGAGAACATCATTGATTGCTTCAGTGTTCCTGCCCCCAAGGTTCCCATGTTTTCTTTGTAAAAACAACATTAAAATTGTAATAAACATAATTGCATAAAAGTAGAAAGTCAACAAAGTTTCTATGGAAAAAGAAGCTATTTATACCTGTGCTGAGGTGAAAAAGCTAAAAAAAAAATTAGAAAAAAACTGATATTTGAACAAATCTGCTTGAAAGTCTTTAAATTTTATAACACATTTTTCAATCATTAAGTTATCATTTACATAAATTCTAATTATACCAATTTCCAAAGCACCAGATAATGCAGTGACAACACACACATTTGTATGTAAAAAGTACTAGTTTGGCTTATATCCTATACAAAGCAAAAATAATTAGAAGAAATAAAATGCTATATATTATAGAAGCAATTACATATTGGGAATTTATGGACCAAATTCTGTCTCTGTTTATTTATCCTCACTCATTAAAGCACTAGTGTATTAACTGTGGCATATAGATGAACTTGAATGAAAATTAATGAACCAAACAAGAACCATTGGCCCAAATGAGATAAAATATTTCTTGCTTCCATGGAACTGACAAGTAAAAGCAAATCGCTTAATGCCTTGGAAATCCCTCTCCATCCAAAAATCAATTTGCCATAGCTCCTGATAATATACTTTTATGTCATCAGACTAAAAATGATTAAATTATTCTAATAAAATATTTTCTTGACTCTTATATTCAGCATAATATTCAGCTTCAAATGCATGGAAAAATAAGTATCTGAGATACCTAAATTATAAAAGGCACTTTTTTTCAATTCCTTTGAGCAAAGAAATTATTTTTTCTCAAATCTCCTCATTGTAATTCTTACTTATTTGACCCGTCACAAAAAAAAATAAAAGTATTTGAGAAGTGGCCTCAAACAAAATATGCAGAAAGTAGACTTTGATCCGATTCTGGGTATCAGGGGTGCATTGAAATGATGCCAGATTTAAATCCAGGAAATACAAAGTGGCGCAGAGTAAAAAAGAATGTACTCACTCATGCCCAAGCTCTGATCCCGCCTCCCTCCTACCCCTAGTATCTGCATCTCCTAATGGGTAAATAACAGAATTTACCAATTTCAGTTATGACATGTAAGATGGGTTCAAGACCACCACTGCCACGTCTCACATGTACTCCCTGTTCTGAAGCCCTGAAACCAGAAAGTGTAACAGAGAACATTTTAAGGAAGCAAGTTTTCAGTGCCTCTCACTCCTACCTTCAGCCATGCTGGCCTTGAAGTCCAAACTAAGAGATTCAAGAACTATCACATTCACTTGTATCTGGAAGTATATATAAATCTCGAAGATCATCACCTCCACCTGCAACAAAAAATGTGACTGAAAAAGATGTGGATGCCTCCACTATGTGCCATTTTGTCTTTTAGCGCAGCATGGTGGATTCTAAATCATTCATTTACATTCTGAAGTCATTCAGGTCTTGGAAAAAAGCTCTCCATGTTCCCTGCTTTGTGTTCTAAAATTTAAAAAAACCTGCATCCAGATGCCATGAAAAGGACTGTGGCTTCTGCATCTGCAGCCATCAAAGACTGGGAGAATCTGAACTGACTGGTGAATTTGAACACAATTCTTAAGTAATACAAAGGGCAAGTATACTTCTCAAATCTCTCCTCACAGAATAGAATTGTATGATTTTCTAGTGGTGCCGTATATTCTTTTTGATTTCTCTTATTTTTGTCTTTATAATCTCATTTGTGGCTCATCAATAATTTGACAAAATATAGTTACTTTGTTTTATTGTTGTGAAGCTTTATTTTAAAGCCAGAGATAATTTTATGTAAGAATTGACATCCTTGTTTTATGACTTGTAAATAGTTAGCATGGTATGTCCATCATTGTCACTGTTGTTAATGCTCTTCATAGGGACAAATCCAAGGTCAGTTCTCAAGTTTCCCTTACATAATGTCAGCCACATTTGACACATTTGATCATTCACTCTTTCTTTCTTCCAATACTATACTGATTGGACATCAGGGAATATTTCTCTGTGTTTTCGTGGTCTGAATTCATGAACTCTGTTCTCTTGGTCTCTAAATCATTTCCGCTCTGGTTTCTTGGTTATCAATAACAAAAATTCACTGATGACATTCTCTTTTGTAGCTGGAGCTTGAATGCCTCCCTTGAACTCTAGAGTTCATTCCATCTTTATTTCCATATGTAATAGGCATCAAAAGTATAATGTTCAAAGCCACATTTTGTCCCATCCCCTAAACCTGCCCCTCCTACCATCTTCCCCATTTCAGCAAATGACAACTCCATTCTATAACAATTTTAAGGTCTATAACCTTGAAGTCTTTCTGTCTCTTAACCTTGACTGTCATGGGTATAACTGTGAAAAATATTCTGAATCAAACACTTCTCACCATACCCACCAATAGGTCTAGTCCAACCACAATCATCCTTCATCTGAAACTGCCTCCTAATTAGTTTCCCAGCATCAATCTCTATCTGCCTATGATCTATTTTTCACACAGCAATCACATATTACCTTCAAACCAAAGTCCTATCGTATTACTCTGCTCAAGTTTCACAAAACCTTCCAAGTATTTTGCCATTTTTCCCAAGTATCAAAATGCATTTCTCTGTTGACATTGTTCTAATTTTTATTTTACTATAACTTCTCCAAAGTTAATAATGTTTCTATTAATATTTCAAAAGATGTTTTATGTGTTAAATATTTTAATTGTTATGACATATTTGATACACATGCAATATAATGAAAAAACACCTGTAAATCATTATCAATTAGAAAATTGTCAATATTGCTGCATCTATTTATGCATTCCTCTCTCCTCTTATTGTCTTAATTTTGTATGCTGTTCATCATTCTGTTTACCTTTTTAGTTTAGCTTGGTCATATATGCAGTTATCCTTATCAATAAACTTTTTTTTTGGTGGATACCTATAAAAATGCTACCATAGCCTATGTAATCTTTTGGAACTTGCTAGTTTTACCTTTTGCTGAATCAAGATCTATCTGTGTTGCTAATTATGAGTCTAGCTCATTCATTTCCACTTCTCCATGATAATTCTACACAGCATCCCTGTTAATTTTTCAGGTTTTTTCATTCTTTCGCAATTGTAAGAAAATGTGTGTGCTTGTATCCTAATACACCTACAAGAGTTTCTTTTAAAGAATGTACTTAGGAACAGAATTGCTGAGTTATAGAGAACATAAATGTTGAACCTCAAAGCACTGTGTTACAATGCCTTCAACAGTGATGACCTTATCTGCACTCTCAGCAGCACCGGATGGGTGCCCTGTTTACCCACATTTTTATTACTCAAACCAAAAATTGATCACTTCATTATTTCATGTAAAATTTAACAAGACACAACAATGTCCTCTTCCCTCACCCCATGACTTTCTAGCTCATTCATAGCAACAGCCACTAACACATGTGCCAGGTCCCAGGTGATCTACCCACACTCTTCTGGCTTCTTCTCCACAGGCCTTGTTTCTTTTCTCAAGCACAGTTCATGCCCACACTACTGCACTCGCAGGAACCTAGAATAACACTACCCTCTCCCTATCCATCCCCGACACCTTACTCAGCTGTCCTGCCTCTTCCCCATAGGCGCCAAATGACTTTTCAGGCAACAAGACTTCCCTGACTCTCAAAAACCATACAAGCCCCAGTACCACCATTGCTCTATCTCTTCTCTTCTTTAATATTTTTAGAGCACTTAACACCTGACATGTTATGTATTATCATTTTGTGTATTTCTGATCTGTCTCCTTCACATGATAAGATAAATTAAAACATGTCATGGAGGTTCACTCCTTCCTTCACTGCTGCAATATTAATAACTAGACAACTGCCTGCACATTGTCATTCCTCAATAAAAATATTATGGAATGAATGAATGAAAATAGATTACATTTTTAAAAATCCACTATTTTTTAATGTTCAAATTGTTGAACTTATCAAGCCATAAGACTGTAACTGAATCCTTTATCATATAAAGTCACTCTCCAATAAATGTGAACTCTCTTTGAATAGCTGAGCTTTTTAAATACTTTAATGATTAGCTGTGAAACTTATTTAGTAGAAGAAAATATATTTTAAAGTGATAATGTAAACATTCATAAACATGTACAACTGAACATAATAAAATAACATGAGAGGGACTCCCCTCCAAAAATGAAATTACTTTTTGAAGGGTAGGCCTCTTGTAGTACAAGCTTTCCCCTCAAAGTAAGTGTTCTAGGAATTCATCGGCATTAGTGTACCAGCTAGTGTTGTTGTGAGAGGCTACATTCCAGTTCAGTGAATTTGTTTTTTGGAGATTCTTTCAATGTGTTTGTCCATTTCATGATGAGTGATTTATGAGTGCACACGCCCACACAGCACTGAGTGTTCAGCAGTTTTTGACCAAAAACGGCATTACCTCCGTGCCTTACTCTTCCTATTCACGTAATCTTGCCATGAGTGACATTTTTCTTGTTTCCTTGGCTGAAAAGATTGTCAAGGGAAAGGTTTTGCTGATATAGAAGAGGTGAAACAACAAAAGAAATGACAGAAACACTAAAAGTCATCAAAATAGACAAGTTCAAAAACTGTTTTAAGCAGTGGAAAAATCATTTTTATAGGTGATTTGCATCAAATGAAGAGTACTTTGAAAGTGACTAAAGTTTAATCATGTAAGAATAAATTCATAATTCTTTAGAAATAGATACCATTTTGGGGGGGTCTGCCCCCCCAAATTACTCCAATTTTTTTCTGAGGTCATGCGATTAATTGTAATGTTACTGACAAGAATGCCAATGCATTTATGCATAGAGATACCAGTTTAGGACACATCATAGTGTATGAGTTATATTCTGTTTAATGTATAACAACTATATTTTCCAAATTATAACATAATTACATTTTTTACATAAGATTTTCTAAGCACTATGTGGCAAATTACTGCCAGAAACTAAAACTATTTCCAGATGTGCAACATTTTGAAGCACTGCTTTGTTTTGAATATATTTTTATTTGAATTGCTTAGCATATATTTTACTGAAGCAGTTTATTAAAAAAATAGGACATTGGTATTGTGGCAATTGAACCAAATCCATATCTTGTAACTTTGCTTACATTTTTTGAGCTTCAACACTTTCTTTTTTGAAAGAACCTATTATTTATTATTTCAGTATTAACAGATGACCTAGTCTCACTTTGGGTCACGTATCATTAAGCCTATAAGACACAGTAGGTAAAAACAAAGTGCTTCTAGAATCAAATGTGTAAGAAAGCATTAGGAGAAGCTGAGAAGCAACTAAGTTGCTAATTGCCCCCTCCAGGTTTCTGTCCGAGGGGACCTACGACCTTTCAGCCTCTTTCTCATTGTAGAAATCTATTATTTTCCTCACTGAAAATTTTTGGGTTAGAAAACACATGCAATGAACAATTTAGTATCATCGTAGCTATGAAATAATACTAAAATATACATTTAAATATATAAAACTAAGTATAGTTGTGGAATGTAACTGTCTTCAATTGTAATTGTTTTCCTTTTTTAAAAAAATGTGTTTACTAGGTTGTAATCTTCAAATATAAAAAAAATTATTATTTGAGACTAAAGAAAAAAATGTCCTTTCCCGTCTGTTAAAATACATATAGCAAGGCCTGGTCAAAACAAAGTACAGAATGTGAACATTTTCAGTGAAAATCATCATACATGCAACAAATGCCACAGTTGACAGTCTTGTGTACAGACTCTACAAAAAGATCAGTTATTGAATATACAGTCATTTCACCACCTGTGAAGTCTCAGTTGAAGTTGCTCTAGTTAATAGCCCTTACATGAATACAGGGAAAAAATGTGTACTATTTTTTGACGCCAATTCTTTCATTTTATTTTTCTTTTGTTTATTCATTTTTGAGTTAGAGTCTCACTCTGGCCACCACAGTCTCTACCTGCTTGGATCAGGTAATCCTCCCACTTCAGCCTTCCATGGAGCTGTAACTATAGGTATGTGCTACCACACCCAGCTACTTTTTAGATTTATTGTAGAGACAAGGTCTTGTCAAGTTGCCCAGGCTGATCTCATACCCTTGGTCTTAGGCAATCCTCTCTCCTCGGCCTTTTAAAAGTGCTGGGATTACAGGCTTGAGCCACCACGCCTGACCAATTCTTTTATTAAATGAACATTCTCATGCTCACGGTTTTTTGTGTTGGTTTAAATTATTGTGCTAAAATATCATTGTGTCTTTCAAAGTAACATTTCCGTTATTTATTTGCAGTATCTTCTGTTATAAGACTCTGAGACAGGGTAGCTAAAATAAAAATAATTTTTTTAAAAAGCTAACAATTTAGACATAACTAATACATAAGAAGTACATGCATTTTCTCCCCAAATACAAATATTTTTAGAACAAGAAAATCATAGATGCAGTGTTAGAAGGAAATATAGCACATAAAAAAGTTAACAATATGCATTTTGTGTTGCAATTATGGTTGCGTTTTTCTTTTTATTTTCAGATCATTTAAAATTTTCATGGGTTTTTTAATTCTAGCAATCATATGTTATACCTAAGTATTTACTTAATTTAGTCTAAAACACAATACTTTTGAAAACGAGTATTTTTCCACACAAGAAATAAGCTTAACAAAAATTGTGAAAATAATTTAAAAGTTGAGATGGCTTAGAAACAAGAAATACCAAAGAAATAACTTTTTAATAGAGGTGATCACATTTTATATTAAATTACTTTAATTAATGACTCAAATGAAACTATCCTCTTTAAAATTGTTTTGTTAGCAGTAATTATTAGTATCATAAGTTATTTTATAAAATTTGGGCTTTTGACAAAAAATGAAGAGAAAGTATTTAAAAAGTTATTTCTGAAAATTTCAGCAATACTTTGTTGAATAAAGATGGTGACTGTTTAACATAAATAACAGAAACCATCTGGAGTAGGAGGGTTATTTGCATTGAAATTAAGGGACAAGGGCCAGATGCAACAAAAGCAAACAATTGTTTTTTATTATAACTTTGTTTATATTTTTATGGATATTAAATAACATTGCAAATAAAATTGAAATGATTCTGACACACCTTGAATTTGGTATCTCGACTGATTGTAAATACTCCCAATACCAATTGCACAGTATATAAAATGAAACACCGACAATTTATCAGAGCACTCTGCATTTCTGTGTTGACACAATAATATTTCATTAAACAGAATTATTATCTTCTGCTGCTCTTTCTCCCTGACCTCAAGTACATCTTAATTTGTTTTAGATTTTGAAATGAAAAGAATGCAAATAAAAAGATGTCAAAACATGGAATGGAGCACAGCATCTTCCTGTTCGTTTTCAATCCCTCTGCTACAAGCTTTCCTTTGCCAGTTCAGGCCGGGGATCTGTCGCTCCTCAGAACTGTACCTAATATCTCTGTGTACTACTCATTCAGTCATCTGGGATTGTCTTATGATGTTTTAATGATAAACTTGTTAGTACATAGAATTGTTTTCACATAAATTTATTGGGGCCTTTGCCCTAGTCCGGGAAGCTCATAGAGGGTAAGTATTACCCATGTTATGAAGAGAAATTCGAAGTTCACGTTTGCTTAATGTCAGTTGACTTCCATACTTTTCATTAACTACTTTTAAGTTTTCTTCTTTTGATTAATTACCCTAACCCTAACCCTATCTTATTATTTCTATCATAATCTGTGTAAGTTTAGAACCAAAATAGCTCAAGAAAATAGTAAAGAAAATATCAGCACTCTTCAAAGAGGTTTGGGAAACTGAGCAGTAAGAAGAACAAGAACAAGCAGAACACCCTTAGAGAAGAGTGAAGAGAAAATGAGAAACACTTGTGCGCTAACAGTTTTTACCCAGTCCTATACAGTAAGTGAAAACATGCTTTTTTTCCTCTAATGATGTAATTTACATTAGCAAAGTTGATTTACATTAGCAAAGTTTTTTTTGCTTCAAAAAAAGTCACAGAACCAACAAAGCATTGAGTTTATCCAGTTAGATTATCACAGATGATAGACTGAGAGACCCCCAAGAATCATAAGTGTTTTGCAGTGGAGCTGATTTGAAGTTAGATTTCTTTTTTAACAAAAGTAAAAGCACAGGAAATTAACTACTAATAAGAAAGTGTTGACAACAGTATAGTGACTGCTACAATGTGACTAAAAACATATTGAGCAAATAATCAGAAGAGATGGGACTTATTATCTTCTACCAAACTTCTTGTTACACATTTTTATTCACTGAAGATCTTAACTTCTAGAAAATTCTTTTCCTTCATTCTCACAAGATATAAAGTCAATACAAGTATCTAAAAATTGACTTTATATACCAGCCAAAAATTGGAAAAAATATTGGTAATTATTCAAAAATACCATTTAGGATGCTATTATTTTTGTAATGAAAGGAATAAATTGAATAGAAAACGTATGTCATCTACATTTTAACATATAAATATTCCTAAATAATTAAAAAACTTGTTCATTAAAATAAGATTTAAAGATAAACTACAGAGAAAAATGAGAGAAAATATTTGTAATACATCTGACAATTATATTCTCATAATTTTAAAAATCTACATTTAGTAGTAAAAAGACAAAAAACTTCAACTGGTACTATGACTTGAACAAATACTTGTATAAAATATTATCTAATAAAACCATGTGTGTATATATTTTGTGTATAATAACATTTAGAAATATTAGTTATCAGATAAATGCGAGTTGAAATTTATTTCTATAGGAGTGTGAAATGGCACAACCATTTTGAGAGACTGGCAGTTTTTAGTAAAATTACTTTTACATCTTTTCTACAAGCCAAAACTTTCAAATCTAGCATTTACAAGAAACATAAAAATTGTTCAAAGCAATCTTATTTATAAAAGTCTATAACCAGATCCAATCCAAATGCCCTTTAACAGGAAAATAGATTAAAGAGCCTGTTATTAATCACACATGGGAATACTACACAGCAATAATACGTGCCTTTTAAAAACAGTATGTTGAGTAAAAGAAACCATACACAAACACACATATTTTATGCCATTCCATTTTTATGAAGTTGTAAAACAAGTTGAACAAGTCTGTGGTGATTGTTACATAAGAAATAATGTATTTGGTCTCTGTCTCCCAGTTGCTGCCACAGAGCTCCTAAAACTCATGTAATTTCCTAAGTGACAGAGGTGCTAGGAAAATCTTTTGTCCTAATATTCGGTCTTTTGCCCAGTTCCTGACACAGACTCCTAAGTCTCTTGGGTTTTCCTGAGTGATAGAAAAGTATTTTGCTACAATGAGGAAAGTCTTGGTGGTCTCTTATATTGCTCCTAGATGAGGGCTGGTCATTAGAAAAATCCAAGCCATGATAGAAGCTTTAAATTTTCAGTCTTACCCCTCATCCTCCGAGGAGAACAGAGAAGCTGGAGGTTGAATCGATAACTAACATGCATACATTAAGAAGCCTCCATAAAAATCCCTATTGTGTGGGATTTGGAGAGCTTCTCAGCTGATGAATATATCTATATACAGCAGGAAGGTGGCGTACCCCAACTCCACAGGGACAGAAAATTTAGTGTTCAAGACCCTTCTAAACCTGGTCTCATATATCTCTTTTAAAAAATTATTTTAGTGTTTTGGGGTACATGTGAGAATTTGTTACATAAATAAATTGCATGCAGGTAAGATTTGGGCTTCTAGTGAGCCCGCTCTGCTCCTGGCAGTGAATGTGGTACCCAGTGGGTGGTAGTGTGCCCCCATATAACTCTTTATCTGGCAGCTCATCTGTATTCTTTATCACATCCTTTGTAGTAAGGAGATAAACTTCGGTAAGTGTTTCCCTTAGTTATTTGTAACATTACAGCAAATTATCAAACCTGAGGACAAGCTAATAGGAACCCATAATTTGTAGCCAAAAGTGTGGGGAACCTGGAACCCACTATTTGTGGTTAACATCTGGACTAGAGGCAGTCTTGTGGGACTGAACCCCACCTGTGAGATCTACACTAACTCCAGGTAGTGTCAGAATTGAGTTAAATCATAGGACACACAGTTGGTATTCAGAGAGTTTGGGGAGTTGCTTAGTGTAGGAAAAAAAATCCCACACATTTGGTGTCAGAAGTGAGGTATTGTGAGAATACAGAGAAAGAAAAAGTTGATTTTTACTTTGTAGTGACAGAAATAATAATAATGGTAGAGAAGTATTGCTTAGGAAAGGACTGAAGGAAGCTTCCTACTATAATGGAGCTATTTTATATTGTAACCTGGTTGATGGATACATGGGTGCAGAAACGTTAAATTGATCAGGCTGTAAGTTTAAGATTTATATACAATCTATATGTAAACTATATGCCAATGAGAAAAAAATGCACCTATAGAAAATTTACTGTTAATAGTAAGACACTAGAATTTTCTTTTATTTGACAATTGGCATGAAAAATTCAAAGATATGATTTTCAAATTTACCATTGCTTTGTGAATATTATCTACAAAAAATTACTTTTTAAATATATTTTAAATTTTGTTAATATATTGCTCGACTAAATAGTATGATATGAATTATTTATTACTAAGCTATTTTACAGGTACAATTTTAAAAATAAGCAAATAATAAGAGGAGACCAATTGTAATTAAAAGGAGAAAATATATAACCTTAAATTATTATGGAAAATACTGGCAATAAGTATGATTGAAAATGAGTAAATCAGGCATGCAAGTCAAGAAGCTAGGGACAAAAAGAAAACCAGTATGGAAAAGGAGACATAGGTAAATAAAGATAAATTTAAGAAATAATTCCATAATAAACCAACTATACTAGACAATGGAAATCAAACCAAGAGCAGAATATTTTAAAATAATTTTTTAAATGACAAATATCTTAACATTTTGACAGAAATAGAAAGACAAAAATCACAATAATAATACTAAATGTAGTGTTATTTTGTGTTATATGTAGTTATATGTATATATATATATATGCACATATTCACACACACACATATAACTAAAAGTGAATAAGAAGATATAAAAATGTTATACAAGATTTCCAGATTTCCACATGTAATTTATTATATTAACTTGTGAAGATTTTGTTTGCTTGTTTAAGAGTTAAAACTCTGATAAGGCCAAAACACATAGAACAGTCAATTTATCACTGACAAAATTATCAAGCATGGATAATTTTTACAACAAATTATATCAACATTTTAAATAATATTATTCATATTGTTCCATTATATTTGAAAATTGGAATACTTCCAAATTAATTACAGGAGACTAGCATATCTTCTTTAGTGCTATCAAGATTATACAAAAAAGTACAAATAAAAACCTTATCTATGATTAAATGTTAATTATAATTGAATATCCAAAAACTCCAAATAAAAATTAATCAAATGCAACAATATATCAAACATGTTATATCTTGAGTAAATAGGGTTTTGCCCAGCAATACAAATCTAAGTCAATCTTTGAATATCTAATAATGCTGATGTATTATCTTAAAAAATTAAAGAGACAAAGGCAAATTATCAGTTTCACTGATGATGCAAAAGATAAAGTGTAGTTCACCACCAATTTTCAATGTAATAAAAGTTTTACCAACCTAAAATAGAGTGGCTCTTTCTTAATTAGATAAAAAGCATCTATTAAAAACTAACATTATAATCATCATTAACTGGGAGACCCTAGACAGTTCCATTAAAGAATCCTAATTGCTGGCTTCCATAGTGCTTTATTAAAGAACATTCTATCCAAGATATAGGACTTAAGACTTGTCCTGTGAATTAGATATCACTATCTTCTTCCCATTCACATGTAGGTCACTATTCCATTCTTATGACAAAATGTAAACTACACTAAACTTTACACATATCACTGCAATCCACATACAGCAATAAAAATAAAGAACAGAGCAAAAGGTCTTGATTTGATTCTCACAGTGAAAGCAATTCCTCAGTGCTTACTTTAACTGTAAATACTTTGTCTTCTGGGACTGCCTAGATATTATGGTGGCTTCAAACTCCACTCAAATAACCTCTTTGTAATACTTGCTCCTCTGCCTCAACAGTCAGCTTCTACCCCTTCCTAGTCTCTGAACACAAACCTTATTTTACATTATGTCATGGTTCTCTTATATAGGGAGTTATTTTTTTTAGTTTTCCACCTCAAAGTAGATTCATTTATTCATAAACATTTACTAAGCTTCTGCTCTAGAGAAGGTTGTGGGCTGATTGGTGTTGTCACAACGATTAGTATGCACCAAAGTCATACCGTTTAATGCGTGAAAGAATTCTAAGAGACACATAAAGTTGAATAAGTGACAAGATAGAAAGATGAAGTTAGTGCTATAGAAGCACAGAGTCCATTTTAAACACATATGAGCTATTCTTTACAATATTGTACACTAATGGGTATAGTTATTTTAGCTTGAAAACTGCCAAATTTTTCACACTTATTTCACAACAGGCATTTAATCCTTCATTGACTGTTTAACAGGTCCCCTAGGAATGTCAAAAGACCTGGTCTGTTCTTCCCTCAGTTTTCCCTATCTCAGTAAATATCATAATGGTTATACCACTAAAATATACAAAAGAGGACCCCCCCCCCCACAAAAAAGCCCCAGAATTATCATTTGGAAGGTTGACCCCTCATAGTACTGGCTTCCCCTACTAAGTGTTTTAGGAACCCATTGGCACCAGTGTACCAGCAAGTGTAAAAGTTTGGTTTCAGTGAAGTTTTTTTGGGGGGGGGGGTGTAGGCAGAAGGAGATTCTTTCAGTGTGTTTGCCCATACTGTGATGGTTGATTTATGAGTGCACCAGCCCACACAACACAGTTTTTTATCCAAAACAGCATGATTTCCATGCTCCACCCTCTATATTCACCTGATCTCGCCCTGAGCAACCTTTTTATTTGTTTCTCAGGATGAAAAAAGTCCTCACAGGGACAGTTTTGCAGATGTGGAAGAGGTGAAACAAAAAACAGTGAAACATCAAAAGGCATCAAAACTGATGAGTTCAATAACTGTTTTGAGTTGCGGAAAAAGCATCACGATATGTGCATTGTATCAAACGGAGAATACTTGGAAGATGACTGATGATTAAACAGGTAACAATCAATACGCAACTTTTTATAAATAAATTCCAGGGTTTTGGGTTCCTCTTGTATCTGCTTTAATTTCTTTTCATCTTCTTCACCTAGCTCTCAGTCTAAGCCAGCAATACAGCCTTGAACCTTCAAGAGCCAGCAATCTTATTTCCATTTTCCCACTTTTAATCCCCAGCTTTGCCACAAATATACACTCCAAGCAGCTTAAGTGGTCTGTTTACAGCACATTTTTGCTTTAAAATATCCAATAAGTTCTCATCGCACTCAGATAACACCATGGTTCTTACCAGGGACTACAGTAGCATTGTCTGCCTAACCCTACCCCAGGAAATGTGAAAGAGATATTCTTCCCTCTGGAATTGTCTTCCCTGAAGACTTCTCATGTGTGTTTTGTCCTCACCATTCGAGCATCAGTCCTGCTATGACTTTTTCAGAGAGGATTTCATTTGTCCTCACCTTCATCCCGTGCCACGATCTTTCTACTCCAGCATCTTATTTTAGTTTTTCAGTACATTTTTTTTAGAATCTGAAATAGCTTAGATTTCTATATAGTTGATTTTCCTCCAATTTATTATTCAGAGTACTTAGGACACTAATTGCTGAACATATTATTTCAGCTCAGTAGTTAACAAGATACTATTTATTTATTAATACTTAGTGCCTGAATTTAAATCTTACTATGATCGAAAAGTAGGTTTCTCTATATTACTATGCTCAAAACAGACCCCTAATCCAGTCTCTTCATTTTACATTCTCCATCAATTATTAGCACTTAGGAAAGAGTGTATGGCACAGAGAAAACACGCCACTAAAAGAACATGTCAAAAAAATGACTAAAAGAATAAATGAATAACTACCCTCAGGATATAGGTTTAACTATTGTACAGAGCGAGAGCAACTTAATCAAAGACTAATATGATAGTAAGGACAATTCATAATTTTATTTTATTTGTCTTAACTTCAATATCCTACAAACATTTAAATAATAATAAAAATATTCACTGGAATATGAGTTGTTCAAATCTCTGTGTTCTCTGCTGGTTCTCACCTTCAGTGCTTATTACCAAACTTAGGGTATATATTTTCATAAACTTTGAAGGTTTTATGCCTTTATCATATCTTATATCCTGACCTAAGAAATATAAGCTATATTAAATCTAATATAAATATTTCTTAGATTTTATATGTTTAAAATATCTAACATATTATGTATTTCCAAACAAAATCTATACATTATTATCATGTGTTCTTTAGTAATGTTTTGCCTGATTTTGACAATTTTATCTGGTACTCTTTTATAAATTTCTCTCAACAGTATATTTTGTTTGGTTTTTGATATTTGCAGTTATGTTTCTTTTATTTTATTGTTATTAGTGTTCTTTAGTATGAAAGCACTAAAATAATGCATTTTGTTGCTCCCAGGTTTTGTTAATAAATAATGTGTCTCTAAACATGTTTATGCCTCAGTGCATATAAACAAGAGTTTCTCTTCAGTCATGTACCAAGGAATCATTGCTAATTTGTCATATATGTGTCTTTTTCACGTTACTTGATGATGCCGAGTTGTCACCAAAATGCTGTGTCAAATTGCACACTCATCAGCAATGAATGACAGTTCCCATCCTTCCACATCTCTTCTGCCACTTGTTATCATAAGAATGTTTAATTTGTATTTATTCCAGCAGTTAACTAATATATATGACTGCAGTTGAGAGTAATAATTTCCATGAGCACAATGACTTTTTGAGTTATTTTAATATACCAGGATGTCCCCCTTTCTATCACGTTATTGCTTCAAAAATTCTCCTTACTCTGTTTTCCTCTCACTTTATATGCTGACCAAACCTAACACAGGTAGGCTTTTACATTTTTTTCAGTCATTTGGGTATGTGATGATATTTCTTTGTGGTTTGACTTGCCTTTCCATGTTTCCTAACGAGATTTGTCACTCTTGTCTGTTTTCTATTAAATAATTTTTGTTTCTTCTTATTTAATGTATAAAATTCTATGAAAGCTATTAGTGATATAAATATAGTTTTCTATTACCCTATGACTTTTTATATTAATAAAATCTGATTATCATTGAATTCATTAATTTTCATTTAAGATTTGAGCTTGTTTTGTTTTGAGGACATTCAAATATTTTTATTTAATCTTTCATATTTAGGTTGTTAATCCAAAGGGAAAAAATCTTTGTGAACGGTGGTAAAATGTTTAGCGAGTTCATTGTGTATATAAAGATATAGTGTTGTCATTTATATATTTATTGAAAAAAAGTATATTTTCCAAACTGATATAAAAACTATTAAGTGATATTATAAACATGTGTCTGTTTCTTGGCCAAATATTTGCTCTTGCCATATTTTTCGATCTTTGAACCACTACCATACAATTTCATTATTAAAATTTTATAATAAGTCCTGATAACTAGTAAAGGGAGTGCTTTTGTAGAATCAGTTTACCAATTTCCACAAAATGTTAAGAATTTACTTGCGATTGCCTCATATGCAGATATCATCTGAGGGACATCTACATCTATACTTACTACATCTGTTTACATTTTTTTAGTGTCATTCAATATGTGTTATTACGTTTTCTATGGTTATTTTCTACATCCTTTGCTATATTTGTTCCCAAGTATTTTATTTTATTTTATTTTTTATTTTTTTTTTGAGTTGGAGTCTCACTCTGTCACCCAGACTGGAGTGCAGTGGCCGCTCCCGGCCACCGCAGCCTCGACCTGCTGGGCTCCGGCGATCCTTCCGCCTCAGCCTTCCAAGTAGCTGGAACTACAGG